>MU223541.1:1877947-1908342 GCA_018584345.1 Thuja plicata | reverse complement strand
AGTTACCCATGTGAACTGGAGAGATGGGTGGAGTAACCCATGTGATGTAATTGGAGTTATCTCTTTGAAGATAAATGAATATTTAATTCATTTATTTAATAATTTTTTTCAACATGTGAGATAATTGTATTCTTTTTAATTAAGAATTGCTTTATTTGATGAAATTAAATTAATTTAATTGGAAGAATATAATAAGTGAGTTTAAATATTTGATTTAAACTATAGGAAATTGAGTTTAATTGATTAAATAATGGTAAATAATCATTTAAAGGTTAATTAATTAAATAAAATTAATTATTTAATTAATTTTGAGAATTGGATTAGATGATTTGAGGAATGAATTTAGAAGAAAAAGAATGATTAATTAATGATTAAGAAACCATTAATTAATAGATGAAAATTAGGGTTTTAATGTAAAGTCGCAAGCCTGTCCATTTTGGGGTGTCTACAATTATATACATCTAGGAGTATTTAGGAATATAGGATAAATGGAACTAACTGATTCACCCCACTCTCAGTTATTTAACAATTATATCTCAACCTTTAAAGTATATATAGTAATCTTACAGGAAACCAAAATGAGCTCAGAGCTAAAAATAAAATTCTCGAAGGGCTTAGGCAGTTGGTCGGTAGAATCAGAAAGGGAAATTAGATCCTCAGGTGGGATTTCCATACTATGAAATCCAAGAAGGGTGGTGTTATCATTGTCAAAAATCTTCATGGTTCTAGTCTTTTCCAAGTGTTTTTTTCTCTAGTCTCACAAGCCCTAATATTTTTGCTTGAAACCCTGGTTCTTTTTAGTGCAAAAACCTAAGTCCTTGTGGCGTATTCTAAAATGAATTTAATTTTTCATGTCACTTATATCCTTAAGTTTCATGTCATCTAAGTCATCGTCGGTGGGGCCACTTTATTTCCTAAGTCCTAGGCAGGGTTCCCTTTTAATTTTTCCTAAGTTTTATGTTTCTGACATACTTTATGTTTTCCGTCTACCAAGAAAGTCTATCTTAAATCCAACGACGAACATGTTTCCTCAAATGTGAAGATGCCTCTACTTTAGTCATCAAGTTATAGTGACAAGGTGTCATGTGTCCTCTCAGATCTTGTGGGGTCAGCATCATTCAATAGTTAGCGACCATCTTCATCTACCATCAGATCAAGTATCATCTACGGTTCGCGTTATGCCTTAATCAAAAACATGCAAGGAAATTAGTCTTCAAGTCTTCATGACCGAGCGCCATGTGGAAAGTGATAAGACTTACAAAGGTGTTAATGATCTGTCAGATCAAGTTCATCCTACAGTGGGCGTTAAGCCTTAAAGACAAAGATACAGTTTGTTTAACCATCAAGGCATCTAGAGATCTGGTGACAAAGGAAGGACTTAACATTTTATATTTTAGCACTGAATCTCATAATGTGGTGGTCAAGTCTTATAAGATCTGCAAATTCAGCAAGGACCATTGATGCAAGACAAGATCTAAGGTTGTCGTTGGATCTCATAATATAAGATAGGTTATGTCATGCATTCCGAGATTCAAAGATATCCTTTATCTCTGAATCTCTAGATCAAACCATGGTTAAGACTTTCATTCAACGATCATGAGATAAGCCTTTTTTCTTAATCTTAGAACAAACCTAGGGTTAATTCAAATCTTTTGAGATCAAGCACCTACCATTGATCAAGACCAAGATGAGTGGCTGGCACTGAATCGCTAGATAAGTCAAAGTCAAGTTAAAATATTCAGCGAGAAAGAGATGCAAAGCTAGGATTTGACAAGATACATACATGTGTCTAAGAGGCTCATATGATCTGGGGTTGTCACTGAATCTCAGAATGGAACTAGAGTTAATAAAATCTTTCAGCGATTCAGAGATATGAAGGATTGAAGTGCTCCAGTCAAAGGTAGGTTAAAGAAAAAGTGCAGTCAAGTTAGATTTCATCCGACGGTGGGAGTTATGCCTTAAGGAGAAGAGGCTCAATGGATAGTTATTGAGGCATCATGCCATCCTACCATGTCACAATTTAGATCTAAAGTCAGTGCTGAAGGATTAGGTAAAGATAAAGCAGGTTTCTACTGATCGGATGGACAACGTGAAGCCTCAAAGCAACAAAGGATCGAGTTTTATCCATGAAGGCATCGCGATAAGATGCCACCCATCCAGATCAGCTCTTCAAAGCCCAAGTAACTTAAAGAGGATCTACGGCTCAGTTTTAAAGTTAAGAAAAGTCTTGATCTCGACTGTTGATGTCATATTTCACGTCACGTGTAGCCGTTGTTTCAGATATTTCAATATTCAAATCTCTTTCTCACGGTTTTCAAGTGGTAAATTATGTCGTCTTATCACAAATCATTTAATTAAGTAATTTGATCTTCTAGGCTTGATTTTAACAGCTATTGGATGTTGTATGAAGGAAAATTAGGGGGTCTTTTTCCAAAGTGGTTTAAGGTGAAAATCAGATATGTTTTTGGATCTTGAGCTTTTCTAGAAAGGATAGATGGCATTCTACAGTGCTAAAGGGATAGGTTTTCCTAGGGTAATTAATGAGAACCAAACATTCCATTTATTATTCCTCTGGCAAAGCTTTGTTCTGCAGTTTCCTAGGTGGATGGTGGCTAGATCATATTTTTCAACAGACTGAATCAAAGGAATGTTTCAACTTGCTGATGACAGAGATGCTTGGTTGTTGAAGTGAATTAATGTTCTCTGTCATGTAATATTTTAAAGTTTTTACCCCTAACCCTAAATGATCTAAAGCTTGTTGCATTCCTTGGCCTATAAAAGGACTTCCAAGATCATTTAGAGGGTCTAGAAACTTGGGGAAGTAACATAAGGCATAAAATTGTTTACTGTTTCTAGTGAGTATAGCAGATGTATAACTAGAGAGTATCATTATAGAATAGAAAGTTGCAAATCTTTTGCATTTGTTGAAATGGCATATGTTTTGAAATTTTTTGGAATTGAAACTGGATTATTTGTGCTTAATATAATATTTCAGATTCAAGTCTCTCCTTGGTGTTTATCTCTTTAGTTTTGAATCGTTTGGTTCACTACATAGAACTTCTCTATGTATATGTTTTAATCCCTAGTTTTGATCTAGGATCAAATTAAAATCTGCTTTGGATAAGACATAGACTCATTTGGTTTGTCAAAATTAGGATTTTATAAGAAATGTTTGATCTGAATTATTTGTATTTATGGTTTTGAGTCCTTGACAATAGTTAGTTTCTTTGTCTTATATCTGAACTAAAAACATTGCACAATGGATAAAGCACTGATCAATAATTATTATCTTCTACATTGCTACATATATTATAGGTTTGGCTATATTCTTCCGTATTAAAAACATCAAAACCATTTCAGTTCATTTTGAGTTTTATGGTTGTTGGTTGTGTGTCCTGCATGGAAGTGTAGAGTCACTGAATGAGTGGTTATCATTTCATACTTTCTTACCATTTATCTATTGTTAAAATCCAGAGTTGTAAAGAGTTGTGATAGTTGAATATCTATCTAGATTAGGTGTACCACCTAGGTTTTGCAGATCTAGAAATGCAAAGGGTAGTCTTATCCCTATAGTTGGTCCAGTTACCTTGCTAAGCTTTCATACTTGGAGCTAACAAATCTTAACTTTAGTCTCAAGGTATATTGGTTTCTTTCAAAGCATAACAATTTTAATAACCAAAAAATTGGTGACTCTACTGGGGGGACATGAAAGGTATAGACTCATGTTTTGCAAAGAAATATTCCTCATGTTTTGTAAAGTGAGTCAAGTTTTCTTTTCTGTCCTTGCATATTGTTTGAAAGTCCTAGTTCTTAAAGTAATACAAATACTATCTCAGAAGAGGTGAGTGACGACTCTGAGTTTTCATGATTGAAGAAAGGTTACAAGGAAAGAGGTGGACTTGCATTGAAGATGCAAAAGATGTTTGGAGTCATGTGACTATAAGCATAGTAAAGAGAGGAATCAATAAGAGACCCTATATTAGGGGTGTGTTGTGATTTTAGTGGTTTAAAGAAGGTTAGAGTTGGGAAACTTCTCAACTATTTCAAATTCTTTCCTCTGCGAAAGAGGTGGTGACTCTACCAAAAATTTTGAAGGCGATTTGGAGGTGACTTCAGATCAAAGTTTTGCAGCAACTTCATCACATCGAGGTATTTTGTTTTCATTAGATTATATTTTGTTTCATGAAAATAATTTCTTAAATTTTTCCATATTAAGTGATCAGCACTAATTGAGATGGAAGAGAAAGGAAGTCGGTAACTATCTTGCCTACTAAGATGTCACAGCAGTGTATAAATAGGTTGTATGGAACTATAAATTTCAATGACATCCCTGGTTTCCCAAATATTTTTTCATCAGCAATCAGAGACTACTTTCTTAAGTTCAATGGTTCAGCTTACCACCCTCAGACTAATGGCCAAACTGAGGTGGTTAATAGAGTGCTTGGTAACTTGTTAAGGTGCCTAACTAAGGAATATGGGCAGACATGGGATGTGGTCATTCCCCAAGAAGAATATGCATACAATGACAGTGTGAACAAAACAATAGGTAGGAGCCCATTTGAAGTTGTTTATGGGATGCACCCAAGGGGTGTATGTGAGCTTAGAGACCTTGGAGCCATGGAGTATAGGAGTGGTCATGCTAAAGACTTCACTCAAACCATGAAGGAGATTAAAGAGCAGGTGAAGAGGACTATACTAGAGTCTACTCAAAAATTGAAGGCTAAAGTGGATGAGAAGACAAATGATTTTCAGTTTGAGCTAGGGGATTATGTCATGGTGCATTTGAATAGATCTAGGTTGTAGAAAGGAGTTCCTACCAAGCTACATATGAAGAGAGTGGGACCCTACAAAATCTTAGCCAAGTATGGGACTAATGCTTATAAAGTGGATCTACCTACTGAATTGAGAATATCACATGTTTTCAATGTGGCAAACTTGATAAATTTTAAAGGACCCTTAACAGAGAGGGATGTGAACAGAGAGGAGGTTGGCAAAGATGTAGAGCCTGATGTTTTACCTCCCAAGATGTAGACGGAAGTCGATAAGGTATTGGATTCAAGGGTCAAGAAGACCACTAGACACAAGGTTTACATGGAACACCTAATAAAATGGAAGCATAAGCTAGAGTTAGAGGCAAGATGGGTTGCATCTACAGACTTCAAGAATCTGGGCATTGTAGATGACATCTTAGCCACAAGAGTGACTTGACTTTCTCTTGTGAAGGGGAGTATGGTGTAGGAGCACCCATAGGTTGTTTTGGAAATCTAGTTAGTAAAGTTGTGTGTGTGTGCCTTATGGGATTTTTGCTTGTAATAAGATTGATTCAAGCTTAAGGTCATGTTGACCATAGCATAGGTGAGTTAGGATGTGTTCAGTTTGAGTCTTAGGACCTTTTGGGAAGGGCAATTAGGGATAATATGTTGTAAAGCCTTCTAATTGGAACATGTGTCATGATTATGTCATCATGAGGTCAGTAGGGTTTAAGGTAGGTTAGAATCCTATTTCTACCCTTTTTTGGGTCTATGGTAAATATTTTAGTACATATTTTTAGTGAATCCTATTTCTACCCAATATTTTAGTGAATATTTGAAGCATTTTGGTATAGTTTACAAGAAATGGGAAAAAGTTGTCAAAGTTGCTCCGACAACATTTGCAAAATTTTGATAACTTGTTCAAAGGATTCCCTAAGCGGTTGATAACTACTTCACCACCCTATATAAGGGGAACTTTGGCCTTGTAGCAAGGTTGGTTGCGACTGTATGGACCTACATTTTTGGAATTAAAGGAAGCATATGTGACTGTGTGTGTAATCTTGTTGTTTTTGCATTACAGTGGTACTTTAATGGATTGGTTTTAGCACTGTAACTCATGCGTGATGTAGGCTAGTTTATCTTTGATATCTCTGTGTGGCATTAGATAGTCTTTTGTTTAGTTTTATTCACTTCTTGTAAATATTTTGTGTCCTATACTATTGTTGGTTTGATCCAGACAATTTTTGATAATGGAGTCATAACTCCTTTTCCCACTGTGGTTTTTGTCTGGTTCCTTGGGATTTGGGAGATGACTCCCTGTACATTATTGGTGCAAGATCTTGGGCCCTGGAAAGCAAGTTGGCCATTTTTGTAGTGATGCCCTAGGTGAGCTAGAGAAGCATGGCCAGGAATCACAGTGGATTGTAGAGGAAAATAGAGGGATTAAATGCATTGGTTGCATCAATCTAAGCATGTGGAGAGGAGGATATGTGTGTGAGGAATCCCCATGTCCAAGGAGAATTCCTGGAGAAGAGTTCTTCATGGTGAAAGAGTAAACCCTTGTGGTTATTCTCAGAATTTGGAGAAACCCTTGATTTTAGGTTTGAATCTAGCAACCCACTGTATGGACAGTTTGGGTAAGTAAAACCTAATAAATCTTAAAGGTCTTCCAAAAGGGTGTCAGGATCTAAACTTTATTTTCCACCTTGTTGAGAAGAATTTGGAGTTATGTGCCAAAATGTGAGTAATTAGGCCTAATTCCTTGTAGCCCTATTTTGAGTAGTTTGAAGCAAGTTCTTGGAATCGATTAGGGTTTCATTGTAGTTTATGTTTTTAGGCATTGTCTTGGACTCAATTGCCATTGTTACAAGCCTTCATCTCCATTGGTGTTCAGCTTTGGTCATGTGTGAGCATTTGGTGTGAATGAGCATGGGGTATGTAGGTGTTTGAGTGATTTCCTTAATGGTGTAGACAAATTGAATAGGTGAAGGATTGAGAATAGAATCCTTATGAATTAGGGTTTGTGAAGGACCCTAATAGGCCAGAGAAGTGGCCTAGAAGAGACCCTGGGAGAAGATAGGGTTGAGAGCAAGATTTCTCATTACATCAGAAGGGGATTCAACCATAACTATAAATGCAATAAGAACAAAGAAGCTTTTGAATTAGAAATTACAGTCTTTCCTAGACAAAGCAGTGGAGTTGATGGAAAATTTTGAGAATGTGACTATGAGCCATGCAATTAAAGTGAGGGAAATATGGTAGCAGATGAGTTGGCAAATTTAGGTGTTGATGGAGTAAACACCAGATAGATAACTATGGAGCCTGAAAGTTTAAATGCTAACATAGATAGGGTTGTAAAGAGTGAAAATGCCTAAATCCAAGTTTAAATGTTGACAGAGATAGATTTCAAAAGAGTGAAAATGCATAAAATATGTTGCAACGGTCAGAGGTGGCAAATTTATGTTGTAATAGTTAGAGAAGTCATTATGCAAGAGTAGCAAAGTAATGACAAGAAGTTTTTTACAAGGTTGATTTTGAATTCCTCTTCAACGAATATATAATTTTGAATTTAATTAAAATGGGTATAGTACACGTCAAGAATGAATAATTTATGAGCTTATATATTGGATTATCATCAAATACATAAAGAGATGGATTGACTAGACATAGCAGTTAGAAAAGTTAGGTTGGAAAAAACCCAATTAAATTGAATTGGCAGGTCACATCTAATTTATATGTTGACAAGACTAAATATCTATCAATCTTTGTCAACATTCTATAAATTTAGTGAATGTGGAATATCTGCCAAAAGAGGGGGTTAAAATTAGCATAGTGAATGTGGAATATCTGCCAAAATAGGGAGTTAAAATTAACATAGTGAATGTGGAATATCTACCAAAAGAGGGGGTTAAAGTTAGTAGTTTAGTGATTGGTGGAGGAATTGCCAAAATAGAGATAAAGATGATTTGACAGATTTTTTAGAAACTTGGTGTATTCTTCTTCCTGATCATTAATGAGAAATAATGAAGGTAGATATGAGATGGTCTAGACAAGTAAGGGAGAAACTGCAAGTACTATTTAGGCATGTCATCTTTCTCTTGGTTTTTGAATCCTACAAATCCATCAATTCATGGTGGCATATGAAAGAAGATATATCTCATTAATTCATGGTGGCATATGAAAGAAGATATATCTCATTTTGAAGGTAATGTTTTTGTAGGGAATATCATTCCTTCTTATTTTTGTAGGTAAAGAGTTGAGAAAGTGACAGCCAAATGCCATGGATACTCCAATCAAGTTGAATTCTCCAAACTGACAAACAACCTTTAACACTCCCATTACGACCCAAAGTTTGAAGGAAGTTTCCCAATATAAACATCGCTTAATCATCCACGCCATTAGAAGAGTCCTTGGTTTAAACTTCATCAACACAAACCACCGCCTTAGAGTAGCCTCTAATACTTACTCAAGTTTATTGGCTTCCATCTTGCACCCATCTTCGTGGAGGGGGAGTCAAATGTGTTGGCAGAAAAAAATTGTATCTGACTTTCAAGGAAAAATACTTGTTGGGTCTACATGATGTCATTGTCAACATAGATGAGAACCTCACTATTCTTTTCCTTTTGATTATGCTGTCATCATGAGGGCAAGTGATAGATTTTTAGGGTTTGGGAATATAACAAGAAGAAATTCATAAGAAGGACCAACCAGATGCTTATTTGTCCTTAGGGGCCGGGAATGGGAGTTTCAGGAGCTGATGATGAATGCGATGAAAATCAACATTAAATTCTTGAAAAGAGTTTTGGGCATCAACAAGACCTTGGAAGCCCCTTTGGGAGAAAACATCAACGAAAATGAAGAATGGGTATATGAATATAAACATGGGGAAATTTTAGATGGGCTGGGCAGTGAAGACTCGTCACAGGCAGAGGATCAGAATGAAGCAAAGAATATCAAAGATGCCCAAGTTCATTATGAGGTAGAGCCTTCAACAACCATGGAAAGTGTAAACCAACCTTGAGTACTCGCTAAAGAAAGAACCTTCGGGAGCGTTGATGATAGAAGATAAGAATTTTTTGGTGCTTTAATTTTGCTAGAAATATGTAAATTCTATTATAGTGACTTGTAGTAGTAGCATTTTTAGGGCTTCTTATGTTTCCTATCATTTCAGTGACTCTATTTTCAGCTTAGTTTTTTCTTATTCTAGCTTAAAACTGTTTCGTTTTGAATCTTTTTATGGGCATCAAACTTTGTAAACTTTTTAATCTTCATTTTAATTATGGATCTAAAACTATTGGCTTAGGACCCTTATTTATGAAAAAAAAATATTTTTTAAATATTTATGTTGGTTTGGAGATTTATAAAATATTTGTGCGATGGTTAAAACTTCAAAATGTTGGTTATTTTAGTTCCTGGATTATTGCTCTTTGAAGCACATCTCAGGTTTATTGGTGTTACATCTTGAAAATAAATAAATTAAACTCTACATCAAACATGATCAAATTCACAATCATAATCATGTCTTTGTTGGATATTTTATGACCTACCTAACAATCACCTTATGAATCTCCCTCTGATTAATTTTTCAATGCAATTAACGAAAAATTAAATACAATTTTGGTATAAAGAAAAATAGTGGTTGTTTTTCAAAGAAAGTGAAAAGGGTGGCATACATATTTACGTAGAATTAACTTATTGTGTTAGAGAAAGACATTCAACTTGAAGAGAAAGTGTAAGCATTAAATATTGCTAAATTTTGGGCTTTGAGAGGAGGAATTGATTTCATGATTGATAATGAGAGTTAATTTTTTACTTTATATAAATTATTTCATTGTACTTTTATTAATGAAAAATATAGAAATGACATTGAGATTATTTATTTCTATTTTAACGTGACAATTTTTTGTGGTGAATTATTCGCATGCAAAATTTATTAAAATATAAGGATTTGTAAAAAAATGTTAGTATGGGGCATAAAGAACTTGGAGAAAGTGCAATGAAACTTTGTTTCTAATTTAGAATACACTAATTCAATATGCACGGACCCTCCTCTGACGATTGCTCTGGATCTTCTCCAACCTTTGACTCTGGAGGCGCAACATTGTTAGCACTTTCTGGTGTTGTTTGTCTTGAGAAATGGGTTCCACCACCACCCCTTGGCGGTGAGGACCCTACTGAAAGTATCACCTGGATAGTTGTCCATTGGTGAAGGAAAATAATCCCTCCTCCTCACCACCCCATAATTCGGGGGAGTTATTCTTATGATGTAGATTTCTTGTTGTGCTACTAGTTTGTTGTTAATGGTTTTTTTTTGACCTTGTTATATTTAGTTATTTTCATTTTTGTCTTAGGGCTGCTATAAGGGACAAAACCCCTTGTTTTGGTGCTTTTAATTATAAAAAACATTGAAAACAAAAATCACATATTCGTGTACATAAATGCATTTCAAATGCTCATCTAGCTAAATTAGAAAGACTAAGGAAGAGTTTTAAAAATGTTAAAATGAGTCCAAATGAATCCTTAAATGAATTTCTCAAAAACTTGAAGGGGTGCTAAATCAACTAGAATTCTAGGAGATGATTTGAGTAATCAATATGTGATTCAAAAAATATTAAGAAGTTTTCCTTAAATTTGTTATTATTGTTTCCAATTTTTTAAAAAAGATCTTACATCCATGGAAATTTATGGGTTATGAGGCATTCTATTACTTATAAATGTGAGAGAGCAATGTAAAAGGTATTGAATGGTAATTGACTATAATGAACAACAAGTGCAATTTTTTTACAGTTATGTAATTTGACTAATAGAAATCTATGCTAATGTTTCCCCATTAGACTTGCCAACTGTAAACAGTTGTTAAGAATGTGGATGATCACAACCATGTTCTGGTTTGATTATATCTGAATAAATGCTCCAAAGTCTATTATTTTTCAATTAAAATTTAATTATATTGTTAAATAGATTCAAACTTTATGAATCATACACTTAAAAATCTGTTATTGACTTCAACAAAATGACAATTTAAATCCTTCCCTCGCTTTTTACCATTAGAAAAGTAGTCGGTTATGAAATATTATATTCATTAACTCATCAAGATTCAAAATCTCATGCCTGGATTCTTATTATCTTAATAAAATGAAAAGCGAAACTTCTTTAGAAAGTGGCCCACATCACAAATATCTTTATTATAAAATGTGCCTCTGAATGACTAAGCTATGCATTTTTCAGGGGAAAACTTCAATGAAAGAACTCATGAGCTTCTTATCTAGAAAAATTTCAGGAGACGACCAGATTTTAATGAAGATGTGACGTTGCAGGAATGATTATTTTTTGACTCAACATGCAATAATGATTTTGGACTTACATATGGACTGTGACTAATGGTTGTTTAATTTGAATATTTAGAGGAAGAGTTCTAGTTATTTGAATGATTATTCATTCTTTGTTTATCTAATTTTTATATATTACTTTAAAGAAATAAAAAATAAAAAAAGCTATAACTGTTTATATAGAAACAAAAATAATTTATTTAAATAGTTTATAATTTATAAATATGAAAGTTTAAAAATAACTACTATTGGGGGCAGGAATTGGACTGGAATTGGCATTATCTAATTCTGGATAATGCCAAATTCCATGTTTGGGTCCATGGAAAAAAATGGAATTGGAATTCCAAAATTCTCATTTTGCTTCCAAAATGGGAATATCATTTTCCACCTAAATAGGTAGAATTGAAATTTCAAATTCCAATTCCAACTTTTACAAAAGCAAATTTAATATTTCGTGGGATCTGCGACTATATACACACACACAGACACACACACACACACACACACACACACACACACACATGTGTGTGTGTGTGTATATATATGCATGTGTGTATATACACACGTGTGTATATGTGTATACATGGATACACACTTGTATGTGTATAGATATGGTGTGTATATGTGTGTATATATACACACATGTGTATATGTGTGTGTATATACAAATATGTATATATGTGTGTATATATACACAAATATGTGTATATGTGTGTGTATATATACACATGTATGTATATGTGTATACATGGATACACACTTGTATGTATATACACACACACATGTATGTGTGTATATGTACACAATTGTGTGTATATGTGTGTATGTGTGTCTATACACACACATGTATGTATATGTGTATACATGTGTGTGTGTGTGTATACACATATACACGTGTGTATATATATACACACATGTATGTATGTATATATACACATGTGTGCATGTCTGTATATATGTGTGTGTGTGTGTGTGTGTGCATGTATGTATATATACACACATGTATGTATGTATGTATATATACACATGTGTGCATGTGTGTATATATACACACACATATATACACACCATATTCAAAGAAATTAAAAAATAAAGAATTGAAATTTCTTATGCATCTTCTAATTCATCTTGCGGGTGAACCAAACGGGTCGGTCCATATTCCGGATTTCATTTTGAGGATAAGGATCTTCCTGAATTTGCAGCATCTTCCTGAATTGACCATATACAGGATATGGTATTCCAGTACCCAAACAGATTATTTATAATGTGAAAAGTAATATTTGTGAAAATAAAAATACAAACTAAAAAGATAAAGAGTGATCAAACCACTTTGGAAGCACAATGAGACAGGCAAGGCAGGGAATTATGTAGGTGGAGAAGCTCATGATGATTGAGCCTATTATGCTGTTGAATAGCCCAAAGAATTATGGTCTTAATTAAAAATATATTTTTTAATGAAATGAATCTATTTTTGAAAGGTTAAAATTCAGGCATTCAGCTGAGAAGTATTGTAGAGTAGAATCTATGTTTACACTGAGAAGATGTGATGAAAATGCCATACTTTTTTAAATTTATAAATGATTTTTCTTATAGAAATTGAATCAATTGTTTGGCTGATAAATTTTAAAAAAATGATAAGTCTTAATCAATTAGTTGAATTTAATTTTTTTTATTGGAAGAAGCTTTCATTAATAAATAAATTCAGAGTATTACATAATTTTAAAATAAAGTGAACACTAAAATAAGGTCATTGTATCAAATTTATTTTTGGATTTTATAGACAATATGGGATTTAAAGAAGTTTTATCACTTAAGACACTCTACAATGCCATGGAATTGGAATTGCTAAAAGAAAATTAGAAATAACGTTCAAATGGCTACAAGCATGTTGAAAAAAGAAAGAATGTAGAGGAGAAAATTTGGCTGGAAGTAATCACTATTGCAATGACTATTGCAACCCATTTGGGTGTGTTGCTTACATACATGTACCTAGAAAAAAATAAAGAAGTTAAAAAAAATTTCAAATACATCTTTATTGGTTATGATACTTGTAGGTGTTTGAAGGCTTTTGAATCAATAGTATGGTTCTCCTAGCTCTCACAAGGTATTTGACAAGTGGGAGAATGTTAGGAATTAAGGTGTCTCAATCTTGACATTTTTTAAGTTTAGTTATTTGTTATTTATTTACATTTTTTCATTATTTGACATTTATATTTTAAACATTTGTGCTCCATCAAAATGAGACATGAGATTTTGAATTTACACTTTTGTCACATGTTGGTTCTTGAAAATTGAGTTATTAGTTGTCCAAAGATGGTCATTTAATGGTATAATACAAAAGGCCTATTTTTTAAGATGTTTGAGGGATGACAACTAGAAAAACTTAAAATAGAGGAGGTTACTTTGAATGTGATTGCTAGCTATGAGATGTGTATGAGCATCTATAAGCCTTTTTACATTATTTAATTTAGAAAAATCTATGCACCCAAGTTTGATGGTCAACTATGACAAATTGGGACAATTTGTAATAGATTTTATTTAGCATATTATGAATATTCACAATAATAATACTTTATAGTGCTATTTTAGGCCTCAAAGGGTCTATACATTGAGATTGTGAGATGAAGACATTATTATGTTGAATTTATAAGTATTTAAGCTCTATTAGAATATTATCAGATTTCTCAAGCATTGTATGTTGGTGAATACTTCTACAAATACATTCTTTACAAGTATAGTATAACCATTGAAATTTTCTAGATTAAAATATTAAACTGGTTTAGAATAATAATAATAATAAATTTAAAAAAAATTTAAAAAATAAATAATTTAAAATTAAAATTAAAATTCTATGATTGAGTTTTATATGTGTTCCTTCAATATTTATGCTCCCAAGTTGAAATCAGATCTGAATAAATTATATATTTTCTTTAATGCAACTTCCTTTATAAAGTCAACTCTTCTATGCCCATTAATTTGTGGTTAAAATTTAATAATTGATTAAACATTTTAGTTATTATTTTTTTCATAGAACTTTCCAGTGGTAACGGATTTTTGAGCCCACTGATTCTTTACAAAAACGCTTGGCGACCTCATAAACTTCCAAGTTGTTATAAAATAAACTTCAATGCAGAGAATGTGTAAATATGAGGAGGGTTTAGCTGATTATTCAACTAAGAAAATTATGTCACGCAGTTTGATTTAGTTGTTTCAATCTTTCCCTTCATATTGAAGAACGCAGTTATGGCCCCCACAAATCTGTAACTTATTATATTTTTTCCAAACAACTTTATGCCTTACAAACTCTCAATCCATCAAATAAGGGGCTTATGGTTAAGCTTGAAGGTTTTAATATTCCTTTACTTAAATTTTGAGTAAAATTCCATGAAACTGTTTAAGAACAGTTAAACAATTAACAGTTGAATTTAAAAAGAGTTAAAACAACATCTAAGCAGCACGCAGGAGAAACAAATTACTCATTTAGCAAGCTTTAAATCTTTCCATCATCACCTTTTACCTTTAAAAAATATTGTCTGGACTAGAATCCCCCGAATCATCAAAAAGGCTTGAGATTCACCACCAAATGGAAAGAGAGGGAAGAGGTCATAGGGGAAAAGAGGGGCAAGTCTAGGACAAGTAAAGAACCCTTCGTTAGCAGATTTGGTGGTCAATGAAGATGTAGGGGTAGAGGAGGAGGAGGAATCACCAAGGGTTTCAGAGAAAGATAAAGAATGGTAAAATCAATTTCTAAAGGGTCCAGTTAAGAATTGAACATCATTTTATGGGAGGAAATTTTAGATGGCAGGAAACGTTTTCTCCAACAATAAGCAATCATTTATTTAAGTTTTGGGAAATCAATATTTCACTTTAAAATTTAAGAAATGGGTTTTCCGAAATTGGCAGGATATTCTTCAAGTTGTTTCTATAGATGAGGTTTTGGGATTTTTTTTAGTTATTTTCAATTCAAAAGAGTCTAGGGATATAACTTTCAAATAGAAAGGATGCTTTCTAGGAAACATACGTTTACATATGCAAATTTGGAGCCCAAACTTCGATAACAAAAAGCATTCAATCAAATTCATACCAATGAAGATTTCACTGATTAATCTTCCCATTGAATATAGAGAGGCATACATTTTAGAAATCTTTGGGAACATATTAGGCATATACCTAAAATATGTCATAACACATGGGTCTACAAGCTCGAAGATTTGTCTTCTAATCAATATAGAGAAAGCACTACCAAATTCAATCAAAATCATTTCTAAGCTTGAGTTCTGGGTTCAAAATATCACTTATGACTATTTACATCCGGAGCATAAACTGGTTGGCAGGTTATAACTAGACTCTCCTAGGTGAATAGCGGTTATGAAGAATCAAAATGGGACCCGTGTTGTAAAAATATGGGTTACAACTCAGAAGTTTGGAAGCGAGAAGTTATAGAGGACCAAACTTAGATATTCACGTTATTCTGAGGAAAATACACCAAAGCAACCCCAATAAAAGGTCCAATCCAAGCGGGTCAGGGTCTAGAAGAAGACATGTTCCTTGAAAGGATCACTCTGATGCTATGGTTTCTATACTAGAGATTGACCCTCTACTTCTCCAAACAGAGATCGAAACTAATCTCACTTCCACTCTAAAATATTGCAAAGAATTCCCTGGTAGTAGCAGACAAGGGAAGGATTGAAAATGGGGATACGTCATAGCTAAGGTTCATAGGAACTTTTTTTTTGTCTTAAGAGGAATGGTGGGCCCATAGGGCTCCATTTAGATAAATCAACATCCCCAAACTAGAATGGGCTGGACATAAGATTAATTCCGAGTTGCGAAGAGCTATTCAAGGCGAGGAATAGCCAAAGTAATGTTACAATTCTAGATCATCCTAAAAATGGCGAAAGATTTTATATGGAGATTAATCCTTCTAGATTCAATCATAGATTTGTGGAAAGACTATTAATTCAATGGCTGAGGGAATTCAAAGAAAACATGATCATAGAAATTACATATCAGGTTCTTGCAGAAGAGCCAAGGATGATAGTTACAACCCAAGCATCAGGTCCTCACAACCAATCTGCAAATGAAAAGAAAATTGTTTCAAACACGTTCCAAAAGAAAAGAGATATGGAGGGCGTAAGGACTAATGCCTCAAACTCAATGACAATAGGGAAGAATGTTGGGGAATTGTAGATTCAGAAAACAAGTCAAAATCTAAAGGATATGGGCCATCAGAGCACTAAGGTATGTGAGCACAAGGAGGCTAGTAAATATTTGTAATCCTCATCAATGGTACACCACATGGATAATTTGAAAATTCTAGGGGAATTCAATAAGGAGATCCATTGTCTCCTTTTCTCTTCATCATTATGGCCGAGGCACTTAGTAGGAAGATTGTCAGCCTTCCAAATCAAGGAATCCTAAAAGGGGTTCAAATCACCTCCTCAGTAAGACTAGTAACCCACCAATAGTTTGCAGATGATACAAAGATTTTCGGGAAAGGTACCAAAGGGGAGGCCATCCAATTACAAAGATTACTTACCAATTATGCAAGGGCTTAAAGACAGGTAGTTAACAAAGAAAAGTCTTAGATATTCTTTTTCTTTGTCAAAAAAAGGACTCAATTACAGATCCTTAATATCCTAGGATTCAAGGAAGGGAAACTCTCATGTACATACTTGGGGGTCTTGGTGGATAAATCTTTGAGGTCTACAGTTGCTAGGAAACCTATTGGAGAAAAATTGGATAGAATGATGGCCTCATGGAAATCCAAATGGTTATCGTGGGCCGAAAGAATCACAATATTAAAAGCTACACTATCTGCCATTCTGATCTTCCTTATGTCATGTTTATCATTACTAGCAGGTACATATATGGATATAGTGAAGAAGCTAAGGAACTTTTTTTGGCAAGGAACAAACACAAAAAAGAAGTTTGCATTGGTTGCTTGGGTCAAAATCTGCAACCCAGTAGAAGGTAGGGGAATGGGAATCAAGAACCAACTCCACCAAACCAGGCATGAAGGGCTAAACTATTTTGGAAAATCCAAAACAAGCAACATCTCAAATAGGTAAGAATTTTAAGAGGGAAGCATATTTCCAAATACATTGGGGAAGAGGCTCTGAGGATCAAGGAATTTTGAAGGGGATCAATAATATGGAACTTCGTATCCAAGTCTTGTAACATCATATAAGACCATATCACTTGGAATATAAAGGATGGAAACAAAGCATTATTTTTGGATGATTCATGGGGGGCCTATCCTATCATCAAAAAACTGATGGACATAAAAAGAATAAGAAATATTTGCACAAAAAATGGGGGTGTATTTCAAATACTATATTACAGCTCCCTATCAAAACCCATCAGGTAAGTGGCAATGGAAGCAATGGGAAGACCTATGCCTACCTCAGGAAGATATTTAAAACCTAAAGTCAGTTTTGAAGGATAGGTTCTTTTTACTCAAACAAGGCAAAGACAAAATCATTTGGAACAAAGAAAAATCAAGGGAATATACTGTGAAAGAAGGTTACAATATTGCATCTGGGCAACAAATTTTTCCCAAGATAGATTTCCCAATGTATCTTTGTTGGAACAAAGTTTGCCTTCCAAAGGCAGACATTTTCTCATGGGAAGCTTTGCAAGACCAAATTTTGACTAAAAATAGGTTTAAAAAATTAGGATATCAGGGCCCGTCAATCCATTCCTCATTCTATAATGATGAGGAGGATGTTAATCACCTACTAATCACATATCCCTTCTCTACAGAATGTTGGCAGTCAGTATGTGCTAAATTGGGGTGGATCTCAACATTGCCAAACGACAACTTATCCCTCTACAAATCATGGCCCACATTATGAAAAGAAAGCCTTTGTGACAATATTTGGATCATATCCCTACCAACTTTAATATAGGGGATGTGGAAGGAGAGAAACCATAGATTATTCCAATATAAAAATATGGATAAAGCGTCGCTTCTAAACAAAATAGAAGCAGTTAGTGTAGGAACAATGAATTATACGATTCAGTCTTAGAGTAATTCTACAAAATATTACACAGGATGGGATGACACGATGTTCAAAATATGGTTTGGGCTGAAGGCCACTCAAGTATTAGGAAGAGGGTAATAAACTAGTTTAAAAGAGAGAGCAAATCACTCTTGGTCTCCTTCATCCTTCAGGTGGCATAAATTTAATTTTGATGGTGCTTCTAGAGGCAATCCTAGCCCTTCTGGGGCTTGTTGCATGATTCACTCCTTCCAAGGAAAAACCATTGTGAGATTTTCCAAGCCATTAGAAGAAGATACAAACAATGTGACAAAATTCAAAGCCTTATTATTAGGTCTTTCCTTAAGTCTATAACTAAACTTGAAAAAGATAAAAATCAAAGGAGATTCCACAATTGTGGTGCATGTGGTGAGATCCATATCAACACCAAATTAGAGGCTACATTCACTACTTGAAGTGATATTAACTTTAATTGACATGTTTGATAAAGTCACGATTAATCACATCTTCGGGGAAGGCAACTCCTAGGCAGACAAATTAGCTAAACAGGGTGCAGAAGGAAACATTATTAAACAATTTTTCTATATTGAATGTGGGAACAAGAACAAGGATATACTCAGCGAGTATGGGTAGTTGGGTTGGAAAATGATCTCATTCAAATTAACAAATGCTTGGTACAAGTCACCCATACACACAGTCTTGGCATTTGAATTTGGGTTATCTCAGAAGATATGTTTTTTGTAAGGAAGTCTCTGCTGATGTGACCTCCATTCTGAGATCCATTAGGAACCTAACCCAAAGGGAGGTTTGAAATTGAAAGACCCTATGAAGGTACTCCACCCATCTCAGTTGCAAAGGACAAAGTGGACGAACTTCTAAGATAAGAAATGGGGATTGAGATCATACAAAACTGTCAAACCGAGGATCAATCCATGAGGGAACGAAAAGTTAGTATGAGGTTGAGACTCATATGATGTTGTTCCCAGGATTGGGAAATAAGCAACAAAGAAAAAACTATGATGGGCCTCCAAGGAGATTCTTTGTGTTTTGGGGTTGGGAATGGGAGAATCAAGACACCCGAAGGTACATGATGAGGAGAGGATTGGAATTCATCAAGAAGTTTTTTAGTTTTTTGGATGACATAGAAGCTCCTTATGGACATGATGTAGATTAAGAGGAAGAATGAATTTTTAAATAAAAATATGATGAGATACTGTGCGGCCTAGGAAGTGAGGATTCTTCATAAAATGAAGAGGAAGATGATGCAGATGTGGTGGAAGGAGTTTGTGAAGAGGAAGAGGAGGCATGAGATGCAGAGTTAGAGGCTACAAAGGAAGATGAACTAGCGGAGGAGGAACAGGATGATGAGGAGGATGATGCTAAGGAGGAGGTAGAATATAAACAAGAGTCTAGTGGATCCTTGTTTTCATCTGGCAGTGATTGAGAGATAAGTTCAAATGTTGGCTTTTTTGTGTCCTTTTTGTATTCTTCAAGGTGTCTAGATTAAGAATAGATTAAAAATAGATAATCTCCAAGATGGTGAAAAGAGCAAGAGGGCTCCATCTTGGATTGCATTGAGTTTTCATATGTTAGAAATTCATCTTTAGGATGTGTCTTGTGTCTTAGAAACATTATGTATCTTATTATATATTATTATTAATACAAAGTTTTTGGCTTCGACCCCTCATTAAGCGAAAAAAATTGTAATAGATTTTTTTTATTAATAAAGGACCAAAGTGAAAATATATTAATAAAGAGTCTGTGAAATAAAAATTCAATCCAAAACAAAAGATTATGGACCTCTAATATCCTAAATGTTCTACCAGAAACCTTGCCAAAGTCCAAAGAGTCTTATGATTTTTCAGAGGAAAGAGACCATCCGATTATAAATAAGATCTACCTCCCCAGGCTTAAATTTCAATGAATAAGTCCTTATGTAGATACAAAGACAAAAATAACTAAATTGATATTTGATAGTCTATCTATCTTTCAAAAATATCACAAAACTGTAAACTTCCACAACAATAGTAGAAAGAAGAAAATTTTTCTAGCAAGTCTTATATGGTATGAAAAGATACACGAAAGCTACTTTATTATGTTGCATTTTGAGCTCCCTGCACTAGCCACTAATACATCACCTTTGTTTTCATGCTTTAGGTTTTTTTCCACATAGAAATATTCCACACATTGGGGAGAGAAAATAGCAGATTCCTTCTGCAAAGCCACACCCTTCGCTTTGTCCCAAGTCTCATGCTCGCAATGCCCTAATTGAAAAGTACTTTCAACTTCTTTTTCTTATTCTTATCCAAAGGGGACATACCCTTCAAAAATATAATCTTTCCACTAGTTTGAATATGTGGCTACTTTCAATCCTAACCATTTTTCTAGGAAATCAATATTTCTCAACATTTTTGGTTTGCAGGATTCAAATGTCTTCCTATCCTGCATGGAAAGGATAGATCTTTTGACAATCTCTTCCTCAACATAACTAAAAATTCCATCTTCCTTGTCAAAATCTACCAGATATGGAATCATCAAGTTTCCATTTATATTCCTTACCACTCTTTTTATATCACCTAGTAAGTTTTTCTTAAAAACCTCTTTACATAGTAGCATTGAGTCTTATTTAGAAAACCCCTAAATGAGTATAATAGAAATAAATACTATAGGGATATCACTATTAACCCTAAAATTATGATCTAACTCAAAGAATTTTTCCCCCAGATCTATCTTTATAACCCTTAGCACAAGGTCATCCAATTCATTAATAATTCTACTCCACCTTTCTAGAAGAAGTTCTCCCAGAAAGGTCATCTGCCTTCGATTCTTAACTTTTTTAAGACAAATTGCTAGCTCCATTTTCCAATTACTGTGTCTTCCTAGAGCCTTGTAAAAAACATAAATCCTGCAAAGATTTTGGTGTTTTCATAAAATTTGATGCCATGGTCAAGTGTAGTATTATTTATTACTTCTACTAGCTTGACATGTGTGAGATGTCAAAGAATTAAATACCACAAAATTTGAAAGGTTGTATAATCATTGCTTAGTTCAAAAAATATATCAGCTACGCATCTCTATATCAGTAATAAAATGATAAAATAAAGCCTTGTTATTATTAAAGTACAAGCCCCTCCATCCATACTTCCTATATCCCACTTGGATTGTCTAGTCATTTTTTAATACACCCAACCCCTCTAGCTATACTCCTATGTGGTCCTTCTTTTTCAAATTTTTTTGAGATCTACAACCAATTGTTCCAATACAAAATATTGCTAATATTGATAGCTAAATATGCAAAAGTCATATTGATTTTAAATTTTTAATCAATACCAATATTCAAAGAAGGACTAATCAATATTGAATAACGAGGTATTGTTACCTATCCCTTTGCATATGCTATTGAAACAAATTTTCCTTCTAAAGAAAATTAAAAAACTAAATATTTTTGAAAAATCTTGGATGCCTACTAGAGCGCCAAAACCTACCATTCTTGATCTATAGAATCATTCTTAAAAACCAATATGATATGACATATCCCATTATCTCTACTTCTTAAAGGAAGTGATTTTTGTTTGGTTTGGACCCCTACCATCTAATTTACGTCTGAAGATTGTGCAGAGATTTTCTTCCCCTCTTTTTATTTGGATTGGAACCATAGTTTGGTTTTATCATCCCTAATTTAGATTGAGAAATGCCTAAAGGTTATTTTTCTTTATTTGAAAATTTTAATGTTTCTTCATTTAATGTTGGAACTTTATCAAAGTCATCCATTACCTCTATTTCCAAATCAAGCATTCTTTCTATAATAAATTGTTTTAGCTCAAGCTCTTCTTTTTCATACAAAGATCCTGATCTATTAGGCCAAATAAGTCATAGAGTGCCTTTAATTCCATGGGAAATCTATTCTCCTCCCTCATCTATGCTACTAATCCTTGAAACTAACTCTTTGATCAGTATATTGTCTTCTTTGTTTACCCCTTGGTCACCTACTTTCAAGTCTTTCTTCTTGTTCTTTTTTTTGGGCATTTATCTTTAAATTTTTTTAAAGGGATAAGGCCACCTTGAGTTTGAAGCTTACTTCTAATATTTTCTCGAGATGAAATCTTGTCTCTACCCTTTTCATTATGTGAGTATGTAGGTATGTTTTTAACACTCTTCGGTAATGATGAAATTGTCTCTTCATTCACAGGTGAGGGTTCATTAAGGACTTCCCTTGTTGAGTTTTATTTTGGTGTTTTCTGTAATTTATACTTTTTAGAATCCTCCATATCATTATCTTTGAATTTTCTTGGTAGAAGTGAAGATTTGGGACCTACCTGCAGTTTTTCCATTAGTCTTTTTTACATTCTTTTCCCCGAGTCTGAGATTTCATCAAATACTTTCTAACAATTGACCAATCCATTTGATAGATTTATTTTCTTCTTGTTAATACTTAGAGGTCTACCTCTGCCCATGTTTCTAGGATGCAAAGTCATCTTGTTATATGGAGTATTAGACGCTTCTTTGCAAACTAAATTATTATTTCCTTGTCACTTTTTACCTAACTCCATAAACCCTTCTTGAAGAGTATTCAAGGTATCACACTCATCACCTATATCTATCTCAAAAAAGGTTTGAGTAATGCTAACATAATCCTTTGATACTTCCCTACTACAATATTCTAATTATATTTGATCTACTATCTCTTCAATCATTTCTGTTTGGGTTTCAAACAAATATTTCTGCACAAATCCTTCTAAGTCTTGATTAGTGATATAAGTATTAGAAGAAATCAGGGACTTCTTCTCTACCCTTGTGTTTAATTTTAGTCTTATACATTTCATAACCTTATGAATCTACTCTAACTTTTATTTCACCCCTTTGAATGGGACCCACTCACTATCGATGCACTGAAATATTTTAGAGACCTCAAACCTAGAGTATTGACTGATAAGAAACTACAGCTTATGGATTGTTGGGCTTGGCCTATTCAATAAGAATGACTTGACATAATTCAAAAAATCTACACCTTTGACCATAGTAATATCTTGTGACTTTCTATTCTTTATAAAATAAACTATTTTATCCCCATAGAAGTAATAAATATTCCAACAAAATTTAGAAAATAGAGGATATTTAAAATAGAGGAATAGAATTCTGTATGGCATTCCTCAGTTTTGTGATTGTCTAAACTTCTACTATTTTATGTCTTTGGAAATAAATAAGAGATATCTCTATAGTCAAAACTATGAAAATGACACCTTGGATCCAAGTCAAGAGTGCAATCTTTTGAATCTTTCTTCCCCCAACATAATGATGCACCTAAAAGTTCTTTTTCCTCCTCTAGTAACGCTCTTCTCTTATTATTTTCATAAATTACACTTTGAATCCATTCCCCATTTCTAGTTATGATCTTGAGAAATGGGTAAATATTTCTCCATATTCATTAATAAACAAAGCCTACGAGGAAGGGAAATTTCTTCCCAAGTTGTAAGATCTAGCTTCAAGAAAATTCCCAACTTGTTTCCCATAATTTCTAAAATTGTAGAGTCTCTATATATTCAATAGCCAGAATATGTAGTTGTATCCAAAATGGGATAAATTTGATATTGCTTTGAGCTAGGTTAAAGTTAGGGGTCCAAGCTTGCATATGGATGTCTAAACTCTTATAAAAATAACCTTTACATTTAAAGATCTTTTTTCTTTCATTTGATAGGTAAGAGGTCGTTGCTGATTTATTTTATTAGATCTTAATATTATGTATAACCCAGTTCAAAATGGGAACCAAAGGGAAAGAGTCAAGTGAAGAAAACCCTCTGGTCTGGCCCAATATATAAAAATAATTCCATAGTTATAACATTTTACATTCCATCCATTAGCTAGTTACAAGGTATATACAACTTACAAATGAGATAGTTACCCATTTCTACATGTATGAGGAGTGTGTTGCGAATTATCTTCTTTGAGTCTATTACTCCTACCATGTGACCTATAAGAAACCTTCTGGAGATTTTCCTTAGATCCTAGATACTTAGAAATCCCCTCGATGTTGTCAACTTATTAATCTTTTTGCTAAGTCCCCAAGTTATAATTTACCTCTAGAAAACTAGAGAATTTTCCCCATTTCACCACAAGGGAATCAACACTTGCAAAATGATGAATTCATTGCTATTTCATTGTTGTGAAATCTTCCCTCTATGAAAAAGCAAATTTTTTCTGATATAGCGATAGGTTTTCTATTTTCCAATTTGTTGTTTGGAACTCAGTGAAATAGCTATGGGTTTGCTATTTCACAACCAACTATTTTAAGTTTAACAAAATAGTGAATATGCGTCGGCTCTCCACCTAGAACCAGTCAGAAATATAAATAACTATCTCAGGAGGATATGAGTTAAGTTTGAGTTGATGGAAATTATTTTCCTTCATCTGCACTCAACCGACTATCATTTCAATGTGGTTGGTATTGTAAATGTTCAAAGTTGTCTTCATCTGAGCAAGTTGTCATGCCCATACATCTGCCAACTAAACTCCCTCTTTTTTGGAAATTCATGTTTTTCAAAGTGTTCCCTTTTTAGGTTAAGTTCAAGCCCTTTTTAGTGTATAACATATTGTTATATGTTAATGTTTGAAAGTAGTTCCCTCTATGCCCATCTTAGCCAGTTCATTTGCCATAGTATTGCCTTCTCTTTAAATATGGTTGATTGTTACCTTTTGAAATTTGTTGGTCAAATTTAATGTTGAATCAAGTAATTATTGGAGTTTCTAGTTAGTAATTGTCTTTGGTCTTACAAAATTTACTACAATAGTGGAATCCCCTTCAATTTTTATCTTATCTGATTCCATTTCTAAGCAAAGAGAAAGTCCTGTAAGAAGCGCTTTAAATTCTACCACACTATTTGTATCATTCTTCAAAGGTTTTGATAATATAGATATGGTATTTCCTACTGCATGAGTATATCATACAACCCACGCCATAGGGGTATGGATTCCCTCTATAGGCACCATCAAAGTTTAATTTAATCCAACCACTTGTGGTAGGAGTCCATTTGCAATTTTCTCTATTTTGTGTGCTAGCTTGTCCACCCCTATCCAAAACTTAGGGAGCTTTAAGACCAAACCATTTATTTAGCATGGTATCATGCTAGTCTATGTAGAATTTTGTAGTATTACTCAGAGCATGCATTCTTGAGTTCATTGTTTCCACTATGGTTGCTTCTATTTTGTTTAGAAGTGTTACTTTTTCTAGGGATTTGCCTTGGAAAATTATTATTTTTCTTTCCTTCCATAGTTCCTAGATTAGAATACAAGTGGAGATGATCTAGAGGTTTCCACAGAGGCTCTCCTTCAATAGGATGGGCCAGGTTTTGAATAGTATCAAAATACAATTAGGTAGTGTCGATATCCATCCAAGTTGGCATACAACCATTGATAGCATTCTAAGGAGAAGGGTCACGTGAGTAAAAAATGATTGATGATATCTTCACTAGTATAGAATAATAACAAAATTGAAGGTTACTGATATCCAAATTTTTTGAACCAAGCTTCTATCAAGATTCTCCCCTGCAAGTTTTCCAATGAAAAGATGCCAACCTTTGGCAAGCAGACTTGGTTCCAACATAATTGGGTAGGTAAATATGTTTGGATAGGTCTTGCTAGACTGGCACACTTTCATATCCCTCCCTAATGTTATACCTACCTGATTTAGATTCATCCCAAATGATCTCATCCCTTCCTTATTTGAGAAAAAAAAACTTGTCCTTCAATACTCATTTGAGATTATCAATATCCCCCTGTGATATAGCTAAGTCCTCAAATTATTTCCATTACTACTTACCTCGTGAATATTTCTATGATACAATGATGTATTCTCTGATATGAACACCCCATTTTTAGATAAAATGAAATTTACTCTATCTACATCCATCATTTTGTTGATGGCGGGGTATCCTTCCCATGAGTCATTCAAAAATAATACTATACTTTCATCTTTAATGTTCCATGAAATGTGATTAAGTACGATATTTCTAGACTTTCCTATAAAGTTCCAAATGCAGGCGCCCCTAGGAAAGTCTTTAGCTCTTAATGACTCATCATAGTTGAGGTTTGATAGATATTTGCCTCTAATAATACTAACCCATTTGAGGTGCAGCTTCTTATGTATTTTCCATAACAATTTAGCCCCCAAGGCCTTATTTAAACATCTTATCTCTCCACTCTTTTGATTTAAAAAGAATCATTAAAAAATGTAAGCTTTATTTAAATAATAAATTTCCTTAAAATCCTTTCATTCCTCTATAATCAATTTACTAAATCATTAAATAAAATAGTTGTGCTCCAAAACTTATAGATTAAGGCTTGATTCTACATATCCTTAATTCTTGGGTTATATCATATGATCGAGGAATTTGATACTGAAATCCTCAGCTGTTATGGAGTGTGGTTGACCCCTTCCATCTGGGTTTGCCCAATTTCCTAGAATATCCTCTCATTCTTTATAAATGTTTGAAGGTGATTTCTCAAGTACATCCTGGCCCATTTGAGGTGTTTTGTGAGTACTCCATAATTTTTATTTACACACCCATTTAACCTTTTTCCCTTCATCCATATCTCTTCCAATTGAGCCCATTGAGGTCTAGCAATTTTCAAATAATATAATCCTTTTTATAGGGTTTCCCATTATGCTTTTGATGCCCTACCTTGTATGTTTGTGGTTAAACCAAATAATCTTTTGTGAAAAAGAATTTCTCCTCCCTACTATCCTATTGGTGAAAAAAAATTCATCACTAAAGAAATGATTTTTTTTAAACTTCCTATTGGAACAGGAATAATTTGGAACCATTTTACTGACTTTCAAGTTCTTTTGATTTGGCGAAAAACCTATTATGTGGGGGATCAAAACTTCTAGTGGAAGGAAAGGGACCAAATCTATACCTTGACCTCTAATGTAGTTGCAATATCCATTCCCCTTATTTCACCTACCTCCTCATGAATACAAAGTGTCTGAAAAAGTGCCCAATCCCACCATTCTTTCTTGGATCTCATATTATGCCTCTTGCAAAGGCTTTTGTTATGATAATCTCTTTTGCAACTCTGCATTTCTTACTCTATTTGCATACTCATTACCTCTTCAACCTTTCCCTGGTTGATTCTTCCAAGGGAATCCATTAGATGATTGTTTCCCTGACCATTGCCTTACCTGCTCCATTCAGAAACTTTTGGTGCTCTCCATTTATTCGTAAACCATGATCATAAGTTATTACATGATCAATCATCAACGCAATGCAAGATATGAGGAAATATCTATGAAAAATGGAAAATTATATTGATGCAATGTGAGTTGTAATTTATAGCTAATTATAGTGGAATTATGTGAAGAGGAATGATACTTATATCACTTAGTCTTTTAGATCCTTTGATCTTTATGTGTGTCGTAAAAATTCCTTCAACACTTCACCTTGCATTTTAAACGTATGTTACACACAAACACACACACACACACTTGTTAAAATGAATAGTCATCTTCCAAATAAAATTGTAGGTGGTATGGTTATAATTTATTTAATGAAAAATTCATGAACATTTACTATGAAGTATTTAAAAGTTGAGGGGATTCATTTTATAAAATAGTAAGTTCTGGTTTGAATTTATTTAACGATTGAAGTATGGTGAATGGTTTCAAGATAAAATTATGAGTGTGTTCAATTAAGAAAAAATATGTCTCACCATTGTTTTTATATTATCTTATTATATGATGTCATAAAGAAGTGGTAATTTAAAGATACTTTTTTGTCAAGTAGTCTTTGGCTTGCTAGTGAAGTAGAGCTTTGTAGAATTCACAAGGGAAGTTGTCCAATCCTAGAGCTTTATTGTCAACCATATATTTGATAGCCTCTTTCAAATCCTCAATGGAGAGAAATTTATTGCCTATAAGGAATGTTTACACTCATATATCCTTCATTAGACAACTTGAAGGAACTCTTGCAGAGTTCAACCTTGCTCTGGAAAAAAAATCTGAGTAGTGAAAGCCTTTTTCATAATGGAAAAAAAAATCTTGAAGAGTGTCTAGTAGATTAGAGAGAATTGTCTAGCCTTCCTTGATGTGTTGTGAGAAATTATGACCATGAAGAGCTAGGAAAAATTCCTTAGAGGCTAGGTAACCTATCTTTAATCAGTGCATTCTAGCCTTGTTCCAAGCTCGTCTGGCTACAAGATTATTAGTAATTTTCTTTTATTGGTTGAGAAAAGGTGACATAGACTTGTAAAATATGAGAGAATGGGTTCACAAAGAGAACCTACATGACATGATGTAGATGCACATTGGTATCCTTATAGGATCATCGATGCAAAATGGCTAACTATCGACCATAGATATGAAGGAAGTGGGGCATGCACTCAATAACACAGTTCAATTAAGCTCTCCACCTAGGCTACTGAGTAGAAAAATAATCCTTGTTCTAAACCATATATATGTGGGCTAGCATGAGATGATGACTTAATAAAGATGATTAAAAAAGACAGGGTTTCTAGAGTGGTGCAGGAGCACCTAGGCAATCCTCAAGCCTTGGAAGTTTTTGGCTTGTATTTGACCTTAGCCAAGTCAGAGATGTGTGTTTTCTTTGAGGCCTTAGTAGGTCATGTGGACTAGGTGAGTTAGTGTTAGTACTAAGGTCACCAATTAGTCATTGTTAGTTGTTTTTGTTAGTTTAGACCTAGTTGGTCTAAAGTTGGGATTTGGGTTCAATATGTGTCCTAGACCCATGAAGGGTGTAAAAGATGCTTTGAGGTCATTAAATAGGGTTAGTTCATTGAACTACATAGTGTATCATCTTAAAATGGAAGCACTTCCATGTTAAGAATTTTTAGCCCTCCTTGGGGGATGTTTTTGACCACCATCATATCATCCCCTCATTTCTGCATCATCCCCTACTTCTGTGCCTGTTTAGGACCCTGATTGGGCCTCTCTAAGCACCTTTTGTCCCACCTGGCATATTTTCTAGGGGTTCTGACCCCCTGGGTCAAGGTTGACCTTTCCCTTGACCTAGGTCAAGGTCTACCTTGACCTTGACCTTGACCTAGGTCAGGGTCGACCTCGACCTTGACCTGGGTCCCCCTTTCAAATCTAGAAGCTTGTCGGTTGCCGCAGGTCATCAAAAATTCATTTTCCCGCTTTTGGGTTGGCTGTTTTGGGTTCCGAAATAGAAAATCCTAAATTGTATTTAATATAGGTCCTCTTCTAGGGGCATGGGTCTAATTGGAATTTAATTCTCCTATGTCGGCCTCTTTAGAGGATTGTGCCCTAGTTTCATATAAAAGGAAGCTTTTCTCTCTCATTTTCTCTAAGCAATTTCTCTGAACCAAGAACCATCAAACATAAGACAAAAGGAAATTCTAATTCTCTCCAAGTGAAATCAAGAAAAAATTTCAAGAATCCATTAATCTACATGTTTCCAAGCTTTCAAGGTGTTCAAGTCTTCCTCTCAAGCATTCAAGCTCTCCATTGAAGATCAAGGATTCAATCTTTCAAGCCTTTGAAGGGACTTGGTTCCAACATTCAAGATTCATCATTCAAACCCTAGATCTAGCCATCATGGTGGTGTGATCTTCCTTCAAGATCCTTTGTGCATCCTCAATACTGATTAATTCTCTTCAAGGTGGATTCCAAGCATACAATCATGGAGGTTTATGGTTTCTATTGAGTCCAAGCTTTCATATTTACATACTTTCTTACATTTGCATACCTATTCAATATCATAGCTTCATTATTCAATATCATAGCTTCATCCTTAGATTCAAGTCTACTACTTGCTAGAACTCTATACTTTATTGATTTCAAGGTTAATTCCTAAATTGGGGTTTGACTAAGGCAAACCACTCCCCCCCAACAAACAAACCTCTTTTTCTTGTAGGTACAGGTTCAAGACTGTGGATTTGAGGGTAAATATAGATACCCTTTTCGGCCAACTTTCAGGATCCATGAATAGATTTTCTGTCAGACCTGTGTAGGTCAAGGTCAAGATTATTGGGTCAGGAGTGACATTTGTGGGTCAAGGTCAACCTTTTTCACAAGACGGTGTCGGATTGGAAAAATACTTTTGGGTTTTATTTGTCTCTGCATTTTTGTTCCAGATCATACTTCAGATTTTCCAGAAACTGAGTACAAAACTTAGAAAATAGCATTCTTCAAATCTACAATACTTTAAGGTTGGTACATTTCTCCTATCCATTTTAATTCAAATCCTTAATCATTCTAAATCTATCACACATTTACATTCATTCACACACATTTTAAGAGGGAAACCTAGGATCTCCTTCTTTATTCTTATTTCCAATAG
>MU223541.1:1850590-1876797 GCA_018584345.1 Thuja plicata | reverse complement strand
TTTAATCCTCAACAACACATCAATGTTACCAACATCTCAAATAACATTTCAAAACATGATGACCCTATGAAGGAATTTGACCAAGAGGTTGTTCTGCCTAAACTCCTTCATGCTAAGATAATTACTAGACCTAAACACAAAAACAAACATAGTCTATACTTGAAGATTCTTACTTTTTTTTTCTATCATAGATTTCATGATCACTCTAATGAATATAAAGCTTTACATTATAAGATTAGGCAGCTCATTGATAGTAAAATTATTTATATATCATATGTCAATGAGTTATATTTCAATCCTATTTTCTCTAAATAACATTTATGTTCCTATTATGGAACTCGCTATTATGTAAACAATGTTAGCCTAATCTTTGGGGGCTCGCTGTCTTGCATAGTATTGTGAGAAATATAATAGGTCCCCTTTCATTGTTGTTCCCACACTTGGGAGGCAAGGAGGCCATCTCCTTCTTTTCTATCTTTCTGGAATTCACTTTTCCCTTGGTTAAGCAACATCTATCTATTATGTGATATCCAACATCCATGAAAATTTTGGTTTGCATTAAGGATCTATGTCTTTGAGTGTAACCTATTTCGTTGTTTGACATTAGGTTTCCATGGTTGATAAATCTCTCACCTTGAAACTAAATAATTTTCTATCCCTCACAAGGGTTACTTTCTCACTTCTTGCATGATATCTCTTTTCTACAAATAATTTGATATATCCCTTTCTTTCACCCTTGGGGGGGAAAGGTATTCTCTTTCTTCCTCTATCTAAGGATCTACTTTCCTTAACCTAGTGGCATTTGTTTATCATATAACATTATTTTCTTATAAAGATTTATGTTTTGACTATGGATACCCTCTTATACGAGAGGTAATTGTCCTCGGTCATCACCTCTTCTTTATTTTGCAAACTATGCTTTTGATAAACTCTTTCCCTTGCTTTGGTTAAGAGTTTGACTCCTTCACTCCAAGATTTCTCTTCCTCTTCATCGCAGGGGGCTAGATGATTGAATCTTGGGTCCCTCTTTTATTTAGAAGATTACATTTTATCCTAATCACTCCTCTACGGTGGGGGTATTGATGATAGAATATCTTCCTCTTTAAGGATCCTTTTTTCCATGTGCGACATATCCATTTCACGATTATCTATGCTCTTAGAGGTAAGGGTCAATACTCTTTTCTAAGGATATAGTGTATATTTTTGTTAAATTAGATATCTCCTTACCTTGTGAAGTGGGTATCCTCTTCCTCTTCCTTATCCTACCAAGTGGGTAGTCATTATAAGGAGAGGGGAATATATAGGGTCTCCCTTGTACTATATTTTACATTAGTTTACATTTTACAACATGCTAAATCCTCGGAAGGTAACGCACATAAGTTGCTAAATCCTGAAGAGATACACACCCTTTTAAATTTTACAATATACTAAATCCTTGGAAGGTAACGCACATAAGTTTCTAAATCCTAAAAAGACACACATTTTATATTCATAGTGATACAAGAATGTGGATCTATGGATATTTTCAAAAGCTGTCAGAAGACACATTACAATTACAAGCACAGTTTATGGGTGAACCTATTGGGCTCTCCCTCCTTGGTGATTCATGGTAACGTGGGAATCTTACTAGGTGAGGTAATAACTATCTCTTTTCTCTCTTTTTCGCTTTCGTGCTAGTAGGATTAGATCATGAAGCTATGTTATCTATAGTGTTGCTCTTGTCTTTCTTATATAATCATGTATGTTTCTATCATTGATTGCTCTTTATTTTTCATATCTTTATGCATATATGTTGAGTTAGAATCCTTGGTCTAAGGACTTATGTCCTTGATCAAGTGATATTCTACCTCATTGTGATCCACCAGAGTCTTTCTTCTAACTTTACCGAAAGCATGTTCAATTTCTATACTTCCGCTAAAGTGGGGGCTTAATGTATCATCTTAAAATGGAAGCACTTCCATGTTAAGAATGTTTATCCCTCCTTGGGGGATTTTTTTGACCACCATCATATCATACCCTCATTTCTACATCATCCCCTACTTTTGTGCCTTTTTAGGACCCTGATTGGGCCTCTTCGGGCACCTTTTATCCCACCTGGCATATTTTCCAAGGGTTCTGACTCCCTGGGTCAAGGTCAACCTTGACCTTGACCTAGGTCAGGGTTGACCTAGACCTTGAACTAGGTCAAGGTTGACCTTGACCTTGACCTGGGTCCTCCTTTCAAATCTGGAATCTTGTCAATTGCTGGAGGTCATCAAAAATTCATTTTCCCACTTTTGGGTCGGCTGGTTTGGGTTCTGAAGTGGAAAATCCTAAATTATATTTAATATAGGTCCTCTTCTAGGGGAATGGGTCTGATTAGAATTTAATTCTCCTATGTTGGACTCTATAGAGGATTTTTCCCTAGTTTCATATAAAAGGAAGCTTTTCTCTCTCATTTTCTCTAAGCAATTTCTCTGAACCAAGAACCATCAAGCATAAGACACAAGAGGCAATTCTAATTCTCTCCAAGTGAAATCAAGCAAAAATTTCAAGCATCCATTGTTCTACATTTTTCCAAGCTTTCAAGGTGTTCAATTCTTCCTCTCAAGCATTCAATCTCTCCATTGAAGATCAAGGATTCAAGCTTTCAAGCTTTTGAAGGGACTTGGTTCCAACATTCAATATTCATCATTCAAAACCTAGATCTAGCCATCATGGTGGTTTGATCTTTCTTCAAGATCATTTGTGCATCCTCAAGACTTATTCATTCTCTTCAAGGTGGATTCCAAGCATACAATCATGGAGGTTTATGGTTTCTATTGAGTCCAATATTTCATATTTATATATTTGCTTACATTTGCATTACATTGGCATACCTATTCAATATCATAGCTTCATCCTTAGATTCAATTCTACTACTTGCTAGCATTCTATACTTTATTGATTTCAAGGTTAATTCCTAAATTGGGGTTTGACTAAGGAAAACCCCTCTCCCCCAACAAACAAACCTCTTTTTCTTGCAGGTACATGTTCAAGACTACGGATTTGAGGGCAAATCTGGATACCCTTTTCGGCCAACATTCAGGATCCGTGAGAAAATTTTCTGTCAGACCTGTGTAGGTTAAGGTCAAGATTATTGGGTCAGGGGTGACATTTGTGGGTCAAGGTCAGCCTTTTTTACAAGACAGTGTCAGATCGGAAAAATATTTCTGGGTTTTGTTTATCTTTGTGTTTCTGTTCCGGATCATACTTCAGATTTTCCAGAAATTGAGTACAAACCTCAGAAAATAGAATTCTTTAGATATAAAATACTTTAAGGTTGGTACATTTATCCTATCCATTTCAATTCAAATCCTTAATCATTCTGAATATATCACACATTTACATTCATTCACACACATTTTAAGAGGGAAACCTAGGATCTCCTTCTTTATTCATATTTCCAATAGATTGATTCATTTATGCATTGATCCTTTTTGGGTTGTTCAATTTGGATCCTTCCTTTGTGCATTTGAGAATAAAGGGGAATTTCTTATTTATCCCTCCACTAAACATTAAATGTAAGGTTATAAGTGATTTTAGTATAAAATTCTTCAGATCTGCAATACTTTAAGGTTGGTACATTTCTCCTATCCATTTCAATTCAAATCCTTAATCATTTTGAATCTATCACAAATTTACATTCATTCACACACATTTTAAGAGGGAAACCTAGGATCTCCTTCTTTATTCATATTTCTGATAGATTGATTCATTTATGCATTGATCCTTTTTGGGTTGTTCAATTTGGATCCTTCCTTTGTGCATTTGAGAATAAAGGGGAATGCCTTATTTATCCCTCCACTCTAAACATTAAATGTAAGGTGATAAGTGATTTGAGTATAAAAACACTCTTATTCCATAAACATAATTTTTCTCCTTTACGCATAGCATAGAGGCCCTATATTCTGGTTGGCATAGTAAATGCAAAAAGATGCCAAAAGTTGTCATGACAACATTGGCAAGAAATTGCAAATGTTGCATGCAACTTGACAACATAGGATCCCCACAAATGTAGGAGTGGGAATTGATTTCAAATGGCCTATAATGGTGGAGAATGACATCTAAGACACTCTAAGGCTCAAATCCCAAGGAGAGATTTTTTTTGTAATGAAGTTTTTGTGAACAAGAGAAGAGAATTCCCTGAATACAGTGCATAGTCTACTATTTTGCTTGTAAAAGGTGATCTAATGGATTGAAACTCAAGATCCAATTTGGGATTCATGTAGTGTGGATATTTCTAAGACTTTTCTTTTTAGTGTTTTAGTTCTTTTGAGTTAATCTTCAAGCTGTAGGAAAATAATTGTAATTTAGGTAGTTTGCTGGAGTCTTTTAGACTGTTTTTGCTTTCATGGCTCCCACTTGAGATTCAACTATAGAAACCTTAAAAGGTTGGATTAATCTTGTAGGGGAGCCTCTATACATTTTGTATATATAGGTAGGAGGTCAGGGAAGGTTTTTAGCTATTTTTAAGACCATGCCCTAAGTGAGCTAGGACAATTCGATTAGAGGAATGGTGAGGATAAAACCATTTGCAAAGGCAAGGGTATGATATGGAGAACTAAAACAAGAGTGGAGTTAGTTTTTTTAGATTCCCATAGGCCCCTAGTGTTGATTTCATAGCTTAGCCAATCCATTTGGATAGATTTTTGAATAGAAATCAATAAGTTGCTTGTAGAGAGCAAAAATAGGCCTAAAAGCCCTACTTTCTAGGATAGTGATGTACGAAAAACTTGGGGATCTTAGACCTTAAAAATACTTTAGGTATTCCAAAAGGGTATCTGGATCCCTGATTAGTTTTGGGGGTTGTGTGCAATTTTTCAGAGAAAATCTTGAAAAACTCACTGAATAGGGCTAATAGGTGTTTTAGGCCTAATAGGGAATTTGGGTGTGAATTTGAAACTTGATTATCTTGATGTGAAAGACCTATTAAATTTGGATTTATTGGATGTGTATTGAACATCCAGTGTATATACAAGACCCTTGTAACATGTTTGGTGGTGATTTCAAGGATTTGGCATTGTAAGCCTTGGAACCAATGTGGAGCATGGTGAGACAAAATAGATGGTGGAAGTCCTTCAAGGTGAAGCACAATAGTATAACTCTTAGAGAAGAGTTAGGGAGAGTCTTAGGCTCAGTGCCTAGAGGCTATAGTGATCCTATAGAGAATATTAGGATCCTAATTGGACTAGGACAAGATAATTCTTGTCTTGTGGTATTGTGCAAGCACACCATTGAAGTTTACTTTTGTCAGTTTGGTATTAGAGCCTCTTTGATCAGGCTTGTGGTTAATGTTACAACTAGAGGAATCCATTGGAGATTCAACAATGGTGACTAATACTGAATTATAAAATAAGGTAGATGAAAAAGAGGAGGAGAACAAGCTACTTTGAGATAGGCTTGCTCAATTGGAGCAAAAAGTGGATGAAGTTTATGTAAAGGCAGATGAAGTGAAGGATAGAATGGATGGGAAAGGCAAAGAGATTGCCCTTGAAGATCAAGTCCCTGAAGCTAATCATGTCCTTCAAGAGGAACCATTTTTGAAAGCCCTAAAGTCTATGAGTGGTAAAGCATTGGAAGGAGTTCCCATTTTTAGTGGAAAAATGGAACCAGAGGTAGTCCTTGATTGGATAGAAGGACTAGAGAACCATTTTGAGTGTGATGGAATCATAGAGGATCAAAAAGTGAAGGTTGCTAAATAAAGATTGAGAGGATCTTCTCTCACTTGGTGGAAGTTCATCCAAGATGAAAGATAAAAGGAAGGGAAAAGACCCATTGCTTCATGGAAAGCTATGGAAGCAAGGATAAGAGATGCTTACATCCCTGAGGATTATGAAATCCAACTCCATAAGAGAAGACAAGGTCTAAGGAAGAAAGACCTAGATGTCAACTTATACACCAAAGAGTTTCAAAGAATTTGTATGAGGTCAAGGATAGTAGAAGATGAGAAAGTGAAAGTAGCAAGGTATCTTAATGACCTCAAATGGACCATTCAAGATGAGATGCATCTTTTGACTCCTGATATAGTTCAGAAGTGCCACCAAATTTCTATCAAGGTGGAGGATAAGTTGAAGAAGAAACAAGACTCCAATACTTCAAGAGGAAGAGGTAGAGGAAGAGATACTAGAGGACAAAGAAGTGGTTATGGAGGAAGAAGCTATGAATCTAAAGGATAATTAGAGACTAAGCTCACTAAACAACATGAAGGAAAATTCAATAGAGGGATTTCAAGTAGAGGAAGGAACTAAAACAATAGAGGAAAAGGTACTGGCCAAGGAAGAGGCAACTATTTTTCCAACATGAGGTGTTATCATTGTAACAAGTTAGGACATCCAGCTTATAGGTGTCCAGAGAAGGGAAGTACCTCTCAAGGAGGAGACAAAAGAGTGAACTATTTTTGTGAAGATACAAGTGGGAACAAGAACCCTGAAGTCCCATTGGAATTAGAGGAGGGAGAAAACCTTATGATGAAGAGAACTCTCATAAAAGAACCAGTGAAGGAAGAAAGCAATCAGAGGAGAGCACTGTATAGAGTAAAGTGTAAGATGATGGGAAAGGTGTGTAGAGTCATCATAGACTCAAGATAAACTAAAAACATAGTGTCAGAGGAGGCAGTCATTAAGCTAAACATGAAAAGGATACCCCACACCAACCCTTATAGGGTTACATGGCTTAACAAAGGACAACATGTACTAGTTAATGAAGAAGATTGGGTGGAATTCTCCATTGGGAGATATACAAATAAAGTTTTATGTGATGTCTTACCTATGAATGCATGTCACTTTCTCCTAGGTAGACCATGGCAATTTGACCGGATGGCTATGCATAATGGAGTGAAAAGCTCCTACACTTTCAAGAAAGACAATGTGGCATACAAAATCCAATCACTATTGGAGGATGTAGAAATGAAGTCTACTAGACCCAATGTTCTCATGGTGGGTGAAAAGGAGTTCTTAGAGACTCTATATGAAGGAGAAGGAGTTTTATTTGTACTGGTGTTGAAGCCAAAGGAAGTTGCAGACAAATCAGAGAAGAAGACATAGCTACCAAAAGAATTTCAAGAGATGCTAGTAAAGTATCAAGTGATAGTGAGTGATGGAAAGCCAACCACCTTACCACCTAAGAGGTTAGTAAGCCACCAAATAGACCTAATCTCTGAAGCTACCCTACCCAATAAGGTAGCCTATAAAATGAATCCCCAACAGAATGAAGAAATAGCTAGGCAAGTTCAAGAACTTTTAGAACAAGGTCTTATAATAAAGAGAATTAGCCCTTGTGTCATACCCACAGTCCTAGCACCTAAGAAAGGGGGAACTTGGAGGTTATGTACAGACTCCAGAGAAATCAATAGGATTTCCATTAGGTATAGGTTCCCTATCCCTAGGATAGAAGACCTAATGGATTGTCTAGGAGGAGTTAGATACTTTACAAAGATAGACTTGAAAAGTGGATACCACCAAATAAGGGTGACTGAAGGGGATGAGTGGAAGAAAACCTTCAAGACTATAGAAGGACTGTATGAATGGCTTGTCATGTCATTTGGGTTGTCAAATTACCCATCAAAATTCATGAGGTTGATGAATGAAGTACTCAAATAGTACAATGGGAAGTTTATAGTGGTATACTTAGATGATATACTCATCTATAGTAATATAAGGGAAGAGAACCTCAAGCACTTGGAATTGGTTTTCAAGAAGTTGTAGGAGGAGAAGTTGATGATCAACTTAGAAAAGTGTGAGTTCATCAAGACAGAGTTAGTGTATCTTGGTTTTGTACTATCACAGGGCAATTTAAAAATAGATCCAAGCAAAGTTGAGGCCATCATCAAATGGTCTACTCCAAGGATGAGCATTGAGGTAAGGATCTTTCATGGTCTTGAACAATACTATAGAAATTTTTTTAAATAGTTTAGTGCAATAGGTGCTCCTATATTAAATACAATTAAGGGAGGCATGAAGACCTAGTTTTTTTGGAATGAGAAAGCTAATAATGGCTTTGAACTACTGAAAAAGAAGATAGTAACCCAACCAATTTTAGTGTTGCCAATCTTTGCAAAATTGTTCACGATGGAGTGTGATGCCAACAATGTGGCATTTGGAGCAGTCTTAAGCTAGGAGGGAAGACCCGTCGCTTTCCATTCAAAGAAGTTGAGTGAAGCTAAGAAGAAATATTCTTCGTATGACCTAGATATGTATGCTCTGGTCTAGTCATTGAGAAAATGGAGGCATTACCTTTTGCCAAATGAGTTTATTTTCTATTCTGACAACCAAGCATTGAGTTTCTTGAACTCACAAGATAAATTGAGTCATAAGCACATGAAGTGCATTGAATACCTACAAGCATATACATTCAACATAAAACACAAGAAAGGGTTGCAGAATAAAGTTGCAGATGCTTTGAGTAGAAGAGCATTGACCATTCAGTAGATTCAACTGCAAAGTATGGGAATTGACAACTTCAAGGAAATGTATGAAGAAAATGATGACTTTTTAGACATCTACAAGGTATGTAAAGAGTATACAAACCACTTTCATAGTCAATACTCTGAATACACTTTGCAGTCTGGTCTATTGTTTAAAGGGGGTCAGTTGTGTGTCCCTAGGGGGCCAATAAGAATGAATCTCATACAAGAAAAACACAATGGTTCACTTAGTGGCCATTTTGGGGTTAATAAAACTCAGGAATTAGTCCAAAGATTCTATTTTTGGCCCAAGATGAACTTGGATGTGAAGAGATATGTTGAGGGATGTGTTATTTATCAGAAAGCCAAAGGAACATCTATGAATGTAGGCCTATATCAGCCCTTACCCATTCCAACCAGGCCATGGGAATGTCTAAGTATGGATTTTGTGGTAGGTTTACCCAAGACTAGACAAGGAATGGATAGTGTCTATGTGATTGTAGACAAATTTAGTAAGGTGGCTCACTTTGTTCCATGCAAGGCAATGAATGATGCTAGTCAAATCGCTTCTTTATTCTTCAAGGAAGTTGTTAGGATTCATGGTTTACCACTGAGTATACTGTCTGACAGAGACACCAAGTTTATGAGCCACTTTTAGAAGACTCTTTGGTAGAAGTCAGGCACCAACTTATCATTTGGATCTGCCTACCATCCTTAGTCAGATGGTCAGACAGAGGTATTAAATAGGGTCCTTGGTAATCTCCTAAGATGTTTGTCAAAGGAGTATGCTCAAACATGGGACCAACTCATTGCACAAGCATAATATGCTTATAATGATACTGTTAATAGAACCACAGGAAAAAGCCCTTTTGAGATTGTATATGGCATTCATCCTAGAGGCATTCATGAACTCAAAGACCTTAAATATGGAGCTAAAGGTAGTGGATATGCTAAGGATTTTACATATGCTATGCAAGAAGTCCATGACATAGTCAGGAAGACTCTCACTGAGAATACAAAGAAGATCAATACTAAAGTGGATGAGAGAAGAAGGGATGTCCAATTTAAGATTGGAGATCTAGTGATGGTTCATCTTAATAAAGAAAGACTTCACAAAGGAACACCTCACAAACTTCAGATGAGTAAAATTGGTCCATGTGTCATCCTAGACAAGTATGGAGCCAATGCTTACAAGGTGGAACTTCCAGAGGATTTGGGTTTATCACCAGTCTTCAATGTTGCAGACTTAGTATTGTATAAATGCCCAGTCCTTGATGCTGATTAGATTCTGAATTAAGTCATACAGGAAGTTGAAGAACTACACTTTCCATCTACACCAATCAAACAAGCAGAGAGCATTCTGGATTCTAGAGTTTACAAGAAGACCGGGAAGGAGTATAAAGAACACTTGATCAAATGGAAAGGAAAATCCAATGCAGATGTAGTATGGATCAAGGAAAGTGAGTTTAAGAAGTTGGGGGTTGACACCAACTTACTCAATCCAAGGGTGGGTTGAAGTCTTTTGTTTAGGGGAGGATGGTGCAGGAGCACAAAGGCAATCCTCAAGCCTTAGAATTTTTTTGGCTTGTATCTAACCTTATCCAAGTTAGAGATGTGTATTTTATTTGAGACCTTAGTAGTTCATGTGGACTAGGTGAGTTAGTGTTAGTACTAAGGTCACCAATTAGTCATTGTTAGTTGTTTTTGTTAGTTTAGGCCTAGTTGGTCTAAAGTTGGGATTTGGGTTCAAAATATGTCCTAGACCCATGAAGGATGTAAAAGATGCTTTGAGGTCATTAAATAGGGTTATTTCATTGAACTACATAGCATAGAGGCCCTATATTCTAGTTGGCATAGTGAATGTAAAAAGATGCCAAAAGTTGTCATGACAACATTTGCAAGAAATTGCAAATGTTGCATGCAAATTGACAACATAGGATCCTGTTATGCCCTGCATACCCATCCCTACATTTTTTAGGTAGAATGTTGGGTCCCCCTTTTCACTTTTTCAGATTTCCTTTGGTTTCTTTTATTTCCTCTATTTTCCCTCCAGGCTTTGCTTCCACGAGGGCTATTTTTCTTTTGTTTCTTGTCTTCATTTATCTCCGGGAATAGGTCTCAAAGTTTGTTCATTCTTTTTGAGTCGACCAGATCCCAAACTCTGGGATTCTTTGTCATCATGTTTTCTTTTGTGAGAAGATGTGGCTACATGGAATCCCTGAGCCTGGAGTCTAGAGGTTTTCCTTTTCCAGAGTTTACGAAAGGAATGCAATACATTTTTACCCTAGGGGTATAAATAGAAGTTACCTGTCATTTTCACATTTACCGCAATCAAACACTTAGAGCAATTAGAGCGATTCAAAGGTGATTTAAAAAATGTTTTCTCCCTGTGCTTAGTGGTTTTTTAACAGTGATTTGCAGTGCTTGTTTGTGGTCACTCGAAGGATAACTTGTTGTAGAGCGCCTCCCATGCTTATCTTTCCTGTGTTCCCCGCATTTCTAGGTAAGCCTTCGACTTTGTTCTCTCTGGTTTTTATTTTCCTGGTTCTCACTTGTTTTTCTTTTTTTCTTTGTTCTATTTCATCTTTTCCATTTCTACTTTTGGTCTTGTCTTTGCCTCCCGTTGGTGGGTTGGATTTTCTAGAGGGTTGTCCACCCTCTATGCAGCTGTGGTTTACGTGTATACTCTGTATATTTTTTAGAATGTTGTAAGTGCTTCTATATATTATGTATATATTATAGTCTTCTTGTACATTTTTGTATATACATCCATTTTTGTAGTCAACCTACGAGTTGTGCTTCAGCTCTCATAGCACTTTGACTCCTGTGTATTTAGTGTATATTCTATATATATCCTCCCGTCTATGTCAAGCTTGTTGTGCTCCATCATGTCCAAACCAATTGTTGAGCTCATCAGAGAGATATCCACCATAGCCTAAACTCGACACCTTGCTGGCTTGAACCATGACTACTTTCTTTCTCCTCTGTCATGTTGTCTTAATGGCAGGATTAATTTCCCATGAACGGGCATTCAAATCCCATCCCATCTAGCATTTAATTCCTCCGTGTTAGCCCACTTGTCACCATTAATGTCATTATGCCACCTATTGCATGGCCACATGATGACCCATGTCAGCCAAGTACGGATCTCCACTGGTCATGTCGACAATGGCTCTTCTTTTCAGACTCTGGGTGCTAAGAAGCCCCTGGGTCTTCATCCAATGTTTTTGCCTAAACCAATGCCTTGGAGCCTCTGAGTGTTTTCAGAATCCGATCCTTATTAACTTTAAACATTCTGGGATTTTTTTATGCATGCTAACATTTTTGAGCAGGTGTGAAATTGTAGTGAATTCCCCAGAGTTTTTAAAGCATTATTTTTATCATATCATGTATTGATAGTTCTCCGGTCTTGAAGGTTGCAGATAGATTGATGAAAATGTCTGAAGTGATCACTCCTCCTTATAGCCCAAAGCTTCCAACTACCTTCACTTGGGCAGCTACAAAAACTAAGGCTGAAAAGATGTTGGCCAAGCTACCACTAACTTCCAAGTACCCAAAGGAGGGTGCTCTCGTAGGGTCAAAGGTGGACTCTAAGTTGCAAGAGATAATAGACACAGAGCCCAGACTATGGGCTGAAATGCAGGGATTGGTCCAAGCCATCTACCAATAGAGGATCGTCAAAGATGACATGGCAAAATACATGGCCACCTTCGGGATCATCAAAGCTGCAAGTTTTCCCTTCTCGGTGCAAGCACCAGAGCTGATACTCCAACTGGCGATGCTCTACAATGCCTCCACTTGGGTTGTCTTGCTCGCTGATCTCCGGTCATTACACTATCCAGCGACTATCATCAATCTGGATGCAACAAATTTTTCTTCAGGGCTGGAGATCCCTCAATTCAAAGGAGCTGTGGTTCTCACCCGGGCCACATCATTAAAGAAGTTAGAAGAATCTTTCCTTCTCTCCTGGCAACATCTCAACACCCATTGGCTGAAGTACCCAAGGAGGGACTATAAAAAGATGAAGTTGGAGATTCCCCGTGGGGATTTTAATGAACCTATCCAAGAAGGTATTATATTTCTATGCAGGCTCTTTGGAGAGCCCCATGCCTGGGATTTCTCAGCATGGATGTATTACTTTCTATACTACATCACCACTCACAGTTAATATTTCAATTGTGCAGCCATCATTGGCAACCATGTGGACACGTAGTTGAAGAGTGTCCTCCAAACCTCCAGGTTCCACATGAAATCTTACGTACTATGGGAACTGGCCAAATAGAGACATGCCTTTCAGGGTTTACAGATGATGGGCATTCTTGGGAATGGGCCCAGCTAGTTAATGCCATGGGATCATTTTCCCTAGGTCTAGTGGGAATGAAGCTTCCTAGATTTTTGCAGGGTAAATGATGCCTTCATTTACCAAAATATTTTGACACTTACTCAGGATTCCAAAAATTGGTTATCACAGGAGGTGATGAACCTAGTGAGCACTTACAAGACTTACTTTATTCAATTCCAGTAGTACACATATTTTTGGGTGACTGGCTTCTCCAGAAAACCCTATCTTCTTCCTTAATATTGCAGGGATAGAATTATTCCTTAGAGTTCTACAGACAAATTTTGGAGTTTCATGCCCTCTTCATATTGAAGAAGGTTACCAACGTTCCATTCCCAATCTCTTGCAGGAACTATTCTTGCAGTCTTTCCGCAGTGAAGGAGGTAGACAATGAACTGAAGAGTCTGGGACTGGTGGAATTCCACCATACCAGAAACAATTTTGATCCATTTGGTAAGATAGCACTAGCGCTTCCCTAGGCGTCCCTACCACACAAAGAAGATATTGAATATTTATGGGCAGACTGCCAGGATAGTTTTTATCTTCGGGCCTGCCAACACTCACGGATGTTTAAAGGCTTGATGAAAGCCCTTGACCTTTAGGGTTTCCTGAAGGGTTTTTCAAATGACGGGCCGCTGGAGGACCCATTGTACAAAGAACGGGGGTTAGATAAATTGGATCTCCCTCCAGTGGATTGGGCCACCCCAAAAGATTTAACAATTGAGGGAGTATGCCACCCCATTGTATAAAATAGTTATAAATATTTTGAGCGGGTGTGTCTAAGGAGCACTCAGAAAGGAAAAATTATTCAGAGGTCCACCTTGACCTCCAGAGTTGCAGGACCTAGCACAAGAAAGGGGAAGGAGATAGAAGATACCCTAGCCTAGGTGCCCCCAAGGGTTCACTCCCCATAATGGTGCAAGTACAAGAGAAAATGGAGGTTTCGAGGCTAACAAGCTAGAGAATAAGTGCGCAACTATCTCAGGGCCTCCTCGCAACTCCGATAACATCTACTTGCCCAGTGGGATCCTCATCATTGGCCACACTTATGAGAAGACAAAATTTCATTAAGGCAGAGTCTACAAGTATTATAGATGTTGGGGCCCCACTATAGAGAAAGAAGAAGTAGAAGGTGAACCCCACACCAAGCACAGACATAGGCCCAGGTATGCCTAACATACCCTCAGTAGATGTCAGTTTAGATTCCCCCAAACTTGAGAATATTTTAGATACCTCTCCCCCACATGACGACTTTGATGATATCTTCAAGATGGATGAGCTCATGAACTTGCATGGGGATATAGATCACACGGTGTAGGATATTTCCGCTCAAGAGAAAGAAGAGATTCCCAGTGAGAAGGAGGTACCAAAGCAAGACGTTGCCACAGAGTAGGAAGTCTGTGAAGAAATGCAAAAGGAGCAAGATGAGCAGGAGAAAACATCGGTCCAAGAGACCGAGGATGAACAAAGGCAAACAGTAGATGAGAAATCAATGACTAGGGAAACTAGACCCATAGGATCAACCATACCCCCAATCATCATGCTCCAAATGCCTTCGGTTACTCTCGGTGACCAAATGCCCCAGAATTCATTTGGGGAGGTGATCACGGTAGCCCAAACATTGAACCTAGGCCATATGCCTCCGCTACCTTTGGAAGACATTCCAATGGAGGAAGATATCCTGGTGAATGATACCAAGGAAGAACAACAGCAGTAGGATGAGGGCAGAATCCCCAAAGATACAAATGTTAACTCACCCGATGCTAAGAAGGATGGAGAAATCCTTGAAAATACAGGTGATGCTGATACTGGCAGAGGAGGAACCCTGGACATCATGCAAGAGGATGCCAATAGGGCATAAAAATATTGAGGCCTCCAGAGAGAAGGAGAGGGAATAGGAATAGGAAAAGGAGAAAGAGCCCGATGACACGGAAGATGTTGGGAATATAGCCGCCCCAATGGCTAGTGGAATCCAGAAAGAGAAAGGCCTCGGTGGTTGCAATAGGTGTACCACTCTCCTTTGCTGAAATGATGGCCTAAAATGCAGAGGCCAATAAGAATAAGAAGGCCTGGATAGTCCATACCCTCCAGATTGGTCTAGCAGGAAATATACTTGCAACAACCGCAACACTCGCCCCAGATGTAGATGCAGCGGTGGTAAGGCCCGAGGATTATACTATCACAGAGGTAACACTAGGGAGGAGAGATAAGCAAGGGAAGTTGGACCTGTTGAGGGAGGCCACCAAGGTAGTGGAGATTGGGTATGATAAACAGACCCAAAAGTTGAAGGAGGAAAGAGAAACCAATGTAAATCTCCTCGCACTTCTGATGGAACTCACATAGCCCCTGGCCGAGATCCACCCGAAAGCTTCTACCTCTAGATTACCACTTACACAAGGTGATGTGGATACTCTAAGGGCCATGAAGAAGAAGGCCTAGGCTATAAATGGGTGGAGTACTGAGCAGATAGTCATCATAAGGAAATTTTTAGTGGTTTCACTTCTGGATCTCTATCAGATCAATATTCTCCTTAGTTAGGAAAGCGTCTCCACTGTCTTCTTGGAGAAAGACTTAGAAAAGTATGGAAAATGGAAGGTCAGGTTGGATGAGGTCTTCAACACCATGGAAGAAGCCATCACAAAGGTAAAAATTTTGGGGGAAGTATCATATGGCTCCCTCTGGGCCCAATACTCCAGACTTGGCCTCAAGATTGAGTTATGCAAGGAACTGGTTAAGGCCTTAAGAGAGAAAGTAACTGTGACCTAGTATCCTTTGGGCCTATTCAAGGAATTTATGGTAAGGGTGTCACAAGTTGACCCCTTCACCACCAGAACATGCACCCTGGAGGACTATGTCCTCAGTAAGTATGATGAGTTCATGGAGTCCCTATATCAGTCTACCAAGGACTTTGACGGAGGAAGGTTATCAAGATTATCTAAGATGATGCTCCGGGCACATGATGTAGTGAAGATAGTAGATGAATTCTAGAATGGAGCCAGAGAAGTTGAAGAGAAGCTTGAGGTTGCTCGTGGCTGGTGGGATGACATTAAAGACATAGATGAGGATGGCATAAGCCAATTTTTGGAAGCATCTTAGAACAGTAAAGGGCAATAAGGTTCTTCAGATTCTGGAGATTCTCACTAGCAGGATTCATTCTTTGAACATTCTTTACTCTTGGGGTGCAAGCTCCCAGATGTTGGAGTCCCAGATCCAATGATTTTGTATTCTTTTGATGACTTGCATCTAGGTTCCTTGGAGCTGACCGGTCATCATCAAGCAGTTAATAAGGGTGCCAGAAAACAAGTGACCTCAGGAAGGCACGTCAACTTGAGGGATGGTTCTGACAGGTGGTCTTCCCAAGGCACTGCTCCAACATAACACCTGGTGCATCATAGATAGTGAGCCACTTTTACATTGATGAGGCATGTAGCCTCGATCCCCAGGGGATCAGACTTCTTCTATTCTCCCTCTGGCTCTCTTCTCAAGGCTAGTTCTTCCATACCTCTTTTCTTGTCTTCTTCTGCTGATCTATCAAACCTCTGCTCTTCTCGAGGTTGTTGTAACATGGTGCAGGTAGTACTAGCCTCTAGAAATTGTATTTTATTGATTGAGTGTAAAGTTAAGTTAGGTTAACTTTAGGGGAAACATGTGTATAAATAATAAGCTAGACCTCATTCCAAAGGTCGGTAGAATTGATGATTTTGCAGTCCTTAAGCAATAGCATTTTTAGCATTTCAGCATTTTTATCTCTTGCAGTTGTAGAGCTCAATCCTCCTTAGTTCTTAGAATTTCTCAGTAGATAGATGCTTCCTTGGAGCCACTGTTGTACACACCAGTGTTGTTGGAAAACCATTAATGAAGAAGGAAGGATTATCGCAATGCTATTGTTGGTCTTCTGATCTCTGAGTTAATACTCTTTTGTGTTGTATGTTTCTAATGTCCCTTGCTCTAATGTTTTAAAGTAGATTAACGACCTTATTTTCCCCTCACTATTGAATATGTATGAATTAATGGTTCTGTATGCATTCAGTATTTTAGTGTAGCATGTTAGAGCATGGTTGATGTTTTAAATGTATTTGCATAACTATAGGTAGAATGGATACTTCTAACCCTGGCATATCTTTTGAAGTTTCTTTGATAATCCAAGTGCTTGTAGGAAACCCTGACCTAACAAAATCCTCGGAGATGACAAGCCGAGAAAACCAGTTACCCCCCTAAACAAAATAGTCATACTCTCTACTTAGTTCCTGCACTGTCAAGACCCAACTCTTACATGCTTGAAGGCCCAGAGAATTTATTCCCCAGACAACCTTTATAGGCAAATTTGGCTAGTACTATGGTACCTGGTGACAACTTACACTCTATTGGTGGACCGATCACAATGTCCCGTCAATAGAAACTGGCACTAGAAGGAGGGAATAAGCTCGTCCCCTTCTGAGGATTTAGATTTTATGCCACTTGAGGGTTCCCCAAGCCATAGTTTTAGGAGACAAGCCTTTATTGGGAATCGATCATTTTCACCTGCCCAATTTGAAAGAGTCCTTAGATCAGCCCCCAACCCTGGAAGATTTGTCAAACTCAAGCCTCCTTCTCAAAAGAAGCGGACCCTGCAAAACAAGCCAACCAACATTGTCTGGGGATCTACTACATCTCAAAATACCCAAGTCTCCTAGACAACCTTAGGGACTAATGCTCCACCCAGCCAAAATCTAGCACCCTCGATGGCTGTGTACTTTGGTAACAACGGGTCCCCAATGGGATAGTTTCCAGGTGCAACCAATGATCTTCCTGCACACTCAGAAAAAATTTGCCCCTGATATGAGCACTTAGGCTCATAAAGCACAGAAGAACATCTGCAAGCATACAAAGATGCCATGAACCGACACCGGATCCAACATTAGGATGTTGTGACCCAGATGTTCCCTCTTTCCTTGGGATAGAATGAGCTAAACTAGTACCTTCACCTACCTGCCAACTCCATCAACAGTTGGAAGGATATGGAGGATGCCTTCTTGGCAGCCTTTCGTGTACATGTGGACCCAGCATGGTCCCATAGCCAGTTCATCTCCATTAGGAAGGAACCGAATGAACCCCTTGCAGCATTTAACCATTGGTTCCAACGCACCTTGAAGTAGTGCAAGGGTCCCTTCATCCCATCCGCAGATGTAACCATCTAGACATACCTTAACACGATGGATGCTTTCATTGTCGCTCTCCTATGGAGAACTACCACTCCCACTGATCAAAATACTCTAGCAAAGGTTTACAACCTAGCCTTGGAGTTGTCTTGTGATTTGAACAAAGCTCCTAGCGGGATTGGGTAGAACATGCCTTTCAACATGATACTCGACAAAACTTATTACACCAAGGGATATAACCCCAATCAGACAATGGGTGCCCCAGTGATGGCCATGAATCGCCCACCACCATCGATAGACCAGTAGGCCTAGTACGTATAACCATCGCAAGCACAGACAACACCGGGTCTTTAATTCATTCCATGGAACAAGCCATAGAAAACACAACAACCATCGACACAACCCTCTGGAGTACCTTTCTTCCAGTCATCCATGGCTAGAGGATTGTCATCCTCAACTCTTGTAGCTTCTCTCACCTTCCCCAAGAACCAACCACAATAACTGTCACATTATGACGCAAACACCCAACTATCTGCTGAGGTTGAATCCCTCCTGCGATTGTTGTCCTCACTGACCGTGGACATGGGACAACTGAAGGCGGGGTCTTTTTCACCCCACAACACCAATTCCTAGAGAGAGAATATCTTCTTCGGCCAAAAAAATGCCAATGCCAGAGGAAGGAATTATAACAATGAGCCTCGGCCCAACCAACAACAATGGAATAACAATGCAAACATTAGAGATCCTCCTCTAAACCAAAACACCACTTAGGGTAGTGCTGGACCTACCCATTTCATGCCAGTCATAGAATTCCAGCCCTTGACTAACTGGTGTAGATTGCACGACACTGGCTCTCATCCTAAGGTGAACTGTGCCACACTGGAGAAGGTCATCATGATCTCCCAGCTAGACAGACAACAAACTGTTGATCTTACTCCCCCAAAATGCCTATGCAAGAGCCCAGTCATAGTGCCTTCACCTATGAGACCGTCTTCTTTGGGACAGACAAAGATGATGAGGAAGATCCTGAATTACAAGGGTTCTTTGATGAATCTATTCCAGGATGAAACAGGCCCTCACCAAAGTTGGGAGGGTGAATGAAGTCTTCTTCTCTGAGACTTTCCCTAGGGTGTATCGACCCCTTGAGATCCTCACATTTGATTTCACTCCCGGGGAGGATCCCATACTCTCTCAGAGAATGCAGGACCTGAACAAAAAACTAAGGGGTTAGGTTAACTCACAGGGTATCACAGCAACACCCACTACACTCTTGTCCAAAACTTAGTGCCGGGTGCATTATCAAAAACATTCAGAACTAGAGTGTGAGCCTTGCATTTTTGCTACCACCCGCCATATCAATGCACTCTAGGAGAAGGAACAGGAAGTAGATTTTCTTGGACCCAACAATCATTCTGGTGGTACCTCGATGGTGTCGCTGGTCTAGGGAGCCCAACCATAGGCATCTCCAAAGGAAAACCTCACCCATGCAACATCAGAGCCGAAGGAAACTCCTCCCAACCTTCCCAAAAATAATCCAAAGGCCACTTCGCCTTCCTAGTCCCAGACAATGAACAATGACTTGTGGACTCTGAAGTTTCATGGGTCCCACTCTAAACAAGGCTGCAGGGATAAAGTGGAATTGATCAACCTATAGGGGAAATCCTTCCTCATGTCTTATAGGATATAGTTCAACTACACAAACAATGTCATGGAGTACGATGCCTTGCTCCTCAGACTCCTATTTGCACTAAGAAAGGGAATCACCCACCTCCGGGCACTGGGTGATTCAGAATTGTTCGTTAATTAGGTCCAAAGCCAATACAATTGTCATGATAAAAGGTTGGCCGCATACCGCAATCGGGCATGGAGCCTCATCAAATATTTTGTTGCCTTTGGCTCTGAACTCATTCCTCAAAAAAGAAACTACGTTTTGGATGCCCTTGTTGTATCTACCAGCACTCTTGAGCCCATGGCTTGCTCCTGGCTCTGGAAATTCTCTATTGAGATGGTCCCCACCTTGTCCATTCCAGACAATGTCACCCACTTTCAGGTCTTTGAGGATGACCAACACATTCTGGCCTTCATGGCCAATGTTAGTGTTTTTGAGGACCAGATAGTGGAAGAAAGAGATCACAAAGATACTGGGTAGGGTGAAGAAGATGATAGGATCATAAACTTTCCAACCAACACCAATCCTAAGGGGATGGTAGTGCTAGAACATATCTTTGACTTGGACCCTCGGGGTTGAGGGAAGATATCATCCTCCTCAGAGGGAGGAAAATTCAAAAAAGTTAACATCAGTCAAGCCGGTGAAGAAATATTGGTACACATTGGAACCTCCTGCTCCCTAGAGGAGAAGGAGAAGATTGTCGCGGTTCTTCAAGAATACATTGATGTAATTATGTGGGGGTATGAGGATTTGAAAACCTATGACACATCCATCATGACCCATACTATCCCACTAAAACCTGATGCTAAGCCCCTCTGAAAAAAGAAAAGACCGGTAAACCCACTGATCGAACCTCTAATCCATTAGGAGGTTCAGAAATTGCTATCAGCCTGGATTATCTTTCCTATCCAGCACACTATGTGGGTTGCCAACCTCATCCCTATGAAGAAAAAAAGTGGAGAGATCCGCATTTGCATGTATTTTCACAAATTGAACAAGGCATCTAAGAAGAATAATCACCCTCTCCCCACATTGGATGAGGTATTGCAAATCGTGGATGGATCACAAATGATGTCCTTCCTGGATGGGTACTCCGGGTATAACCAGGTCATGGTTAAGTACGAAGATAGAGACAAAATGACATTCACTACCAAGTGGGGAACATTTGCATACTAGAGAATGCCCTTTGGCCTTATTAAGGCAGGGGACACATTTCAAAAGGCTATGGACATTGTGTTCGAAGGCCTAGTAAATCAATGTATAATCATCTACATGGATGATTTGACCATCTTTTCCTGGGACAGGTGTGATCACTCCCCCCGCCTTGCCCAAATTTGCAAGAGGTGTCACCGGTATGGAATATCCCTCAACCCTAAGAAATGTATATTTAAGGTCACTGAAGGGAAGATGCTTGGGCATATCATCTCTAAGAAGGGTATATCCATTGACCTTGAGAGAGTTGAAGTGCTGCTAAATCTATAGATGCCTAGCAGCAAGAAATAAATGAGGTCTTTCTTTAGAAAGATAAATTTTGTACGGTGATTCATCACTGAATTCATCGAGATAGTGAAACCACCCGATGAGATGATGAAGAAAGATACAAATATTGAGTGGAGTCCTGAAGAAAAGTGGGCATTTTCCTAGATTAAACAAACAATCGTGGAGGCACTAGTCTTGGCTAGTCTAGACTACTCCCTCCCTTTTCACATATACTCCTTTACTTCACAACATTCTATCATGATAGTTTTGACCAAGAAGGTTGAAGGGGAAGAATGACCAATAGCTTTTATGAGCTCCCCCTTTAAGAATTCTGAAGTTCGGTATTTGCCATTGGAAAAGCAGGCCTTTGCTCTTGTCCACACTGTGAAGAAATTCTGGCATTATTTTCTCTGGAGCAAAGTGCACGCCATCATCCCAGACCAGGCTATTAAGTATTTGCTACTGCAAAGTGAATTGGGTGAACGAAGGGGATAATGGATGGTCATCCTCCAAGAGTATGATTTGGAAATGCAACCCATGAAGATAGTCCGAGGCCAGGGACTATGTAGAGCGATGGCAGAAGAAACTCCCAACATTGAATGCCAAACTTACAAAGTGGAGTCCATCACTCAAGATCTATGGCATACCAACCTAGTATACTTATTGTTGAACAACAGATGCCCAGAGGGGCTACCCCCAAACAAATGTCACTCCCTGCAGCTAAAAAGCACACACTTCATGATAAAAAATGAGGCACTTTTTCACAGGAACTATGAAGGGGTATACCTCTAGTGCATAGACAGGGACCAAGCTGTGAAAATGATTGAAGAATTTCATGGGTAGTTTGGAACTGGGCATGTCTCATATAACGCTACTACCCATCAAATCCTCTAGGCCAGATACTATTGGCCATGTATATTTAAGGATGTCTATATTCACGTCAGGAGATGACATACTTGTCAAACAACGGCACATCGTGAGCGGAACTCGGCTATACCTTTGCAGCTGGTCTTCGAAGCTAGACCCTTTGCCCATTGGGCATTTGAATTTATCAGGGAAATCAATCCTAACTCATCTAAAAGCCACCGGTACATTATGAATGCTACCAATTATTGCACCCGGTGGTCTGAAGAAATTCCTTGCAAAAATAACATGACAGACGTAGTTATAAAATTCCTGGAAGAAAACATAGTCAAAGGATTTGGAATGCCATTTTCTATAGTGTGTGACAATGGTCTAGAATTTTCTTCAATGCAATTACTCGAATGTACCTATGAAAGGAAGATCACTATGAATTTCTCTAGCAACTACTACCCCTAGGGTAATGGTGTGGCTGAATCAACCAATAAAAACCTACTTGAGGTGATCAAACATTTGTTAGAACAATATCCCCAAGATTGGCACCAAAAGCTTAGATTCTCCCTCTGGGAAAATTACATCTAAATAAAGGAATCCCTGGGGACATCCCCATTCCATCTAGTTTATGCCAGAATCTAGTATTCCCCATCAACTTACAGATCTCAATTTTACAGTTTATGCAGGAGTTCAGCAACCGGGACAACATTGTGGAGGTTCGGCTTTTGAACCTGGTGCAAATGGAGGAAAAAAGAGATGCAACCCTTGAACATTTCATGCATCATCAAGTATTATTGAAAAGATGGTTTGATTGAAGAGCCTAGTATAAGGCCTTTTATATTTCAGACTTGGTCCTCTTGTGGGACAAAGCCCAAGAAAAGAAAGGAAAGCACACTAAGTTTCAATGGCTCTAGCTCGGACCATATTTGATATCTAAGATTTACAAGGCAAATACTTATCACCTCAATACCATGACTGGACAAGTTGTCCCATTGCCTGTCAATGGGCAGTTTCTCAAGCACTATTTTGATTAACGTAGGTGGTGAGTTTGTCCGAAGTTGTACTGTATGTAAAGTTTCTTGCTTGTAAATATCTTTCCCGGTGCTATATTTGGAGTACCTTGTCCTTGTAAATAGTTTGTTGGCCATCCTACAGGACCGTCTTTCCTTTTTGCATTTTCCCTTTTTTTTTGGCTTTCTTTTGTCTTTGTTTGTTTTCTGGGTTCCCAGCATGTTACCTTCTTCTTATAGGCAGGTATGCTTCGCATAACATCTAGTCTTTGGAATGGTACCTTGTACATTCCACTGAATTCAAAATCTATTGTTAGCATAGTGGAATTTATCTGCAATCCGGATTTATTCTATAAGTATGATAAAAGGGTATGGGTAATCTTCATCAGATTCACATCTTGACAGTCCGGACATCAGTTAAAATAAAATTTAAGAAGCAAGTAATCAGACACCTTGAAGGCAGATCGGTTACACTGGCTATAGACCAAGTCTGAAGATAATTAAAATATCCTAGGTCTAGAACATTCTCTCCTATTCAGAAATTTAAAAGTGGGTGGCAAGGTGAAAGAAGTACCACCGTTAAGGTTAGCTAAGCCTAAGGTTCACAGTGAAAGAAGTACCGCCTTCCCACTTACAAAGGAAAAGAACTGAAGAATAGAGAATTCTAGTATCTGAAGGAAACGTGCAAGATATGATGACTCTAGTTTTATTTTCTTAGTTCCTCCTCTTTGCTTCTCTAAGAGGTCATCGGCTTGGTTTTCTTCCAAAGCACACACTTCACAACTGACGAAAGACCGAAAGATCTAATCGTTGATGAGTCTGATTTCCTCACACGCCTCGCACTTTGCAAGCAGAATGCTTTGGGTAAAGATTAATTATAGTTTTACTAACTAGACATTCTGAAGTTCTCGAATGCACTAAGGCATTCATCCCAAATAATCACCATTTTTTATGCCCTACATACCCGTCCCTACATTTTGTAGGCAAAATGTTGGGTCCCCCTTTTCTCTTTTTCTCTCTCCTTTGGTTTATTTTGTTTCCTCTGTTTTCCCTCCAGGCTTTGCTTCCATGAGGCTATTTTTCTTTTGTTTCTTGTCTTCATTTTCCTCTAGGACCCAGTCTCAGAGTTTGTTCAATCTTTTTGAGTCGACCAGACCCCGAACTCCAGGATTCTTTGTCATCATGTTTTCTTTTGCGATAAGATGTGGCTAGATGGAATCCCCAGGCCCCGAGTTTGAAGGTTTACCTTTTCTAGAGTTTGCGGAAGGAACGCAATACATTTTTACCCTAGGGGTATAAATAGAAGTTACGTATCATTTTCACATTAACCGCGATCAAACACTTAGAGCAATTAGAGCGATTCAAATGTGATTAAGGCGATTTAAATAGTGTTTGCTCCCTGTTCTTAGTGGTTGTTTAACAGTGATTTGCAGTGCTTGTTCTTGGTCAATAGAAGGATAACTTGTTGCAGAGCACCTCCCATGCTCATCTTTCCTGCATTCCCCATGTTTCCAGGTAAGCCTTTGGCTCTGTTCTCTCTAATTTTGTTTTCCTAGTTCTCGCTTGCTTGCTTTGTTCTGTTTCATCTTTTTGTTTCTAGTTTTGGTCTTGTCTTCACCTCCCATTGGTGGGTTGGCTTTGCCAGAGGGTTCTCCACCCTCTGTGCAGTTGTGATTTACATGTATACTCTATATATTTTGTAGAATGTTGTAAGTGCTTTTATATATTATGTATATATTGTAGTCTTCCTATACATTTCTATATATATGTCCATTTTTGCGATCAACCTATGAGTTGTGCTTCAGTCCTCATAGCACTGTGAATTTTGTGTATTTATTTTATATTCTATGTATATCCTCCCATATATATCAAGCTCATTGCATTCCATCATGTCCAAACCAATTATCGAGCTCGTCAGAGAATTATCCGCCATGGCCTGAACTCAGCACCCTTCTGGTTCAAGCCATGGCTGCTTTCTCTCTCCTCTATCATGTCGTCTTAATGGTAGGATTAATTTCTCATGAAAAGGCATTCAAATCTAATCCCATCTTGCATTTACTTCCCCTATGTCAGCCCACTTGTCACCATTAATGCCATTACGCCACCTATCGCGTGGCTACGTGACGACCCATGTCAGCCAAGTAGGGCTCTCCACTGGTCACATCAACAACAGCTAGTTCTTCTAGACTCTGGGTACTGAGAATCCCCTGGGTCTTCATCCCATTTTGTCACCTAAACCAATGCCCCAGAGCCTCCGGGTGTTTTTCAGAATCCAATCCTTATTAACTTTAAACATTCTGGGTTTTTTGATGTATGCTAACGTTTTTGAGCAGGTGCGAAATGGTGGTGAATTCCCCAGAGTCCTTAAAGTATTATTTTTATCATATCATGTATTGATGGTTCTCTGATCTTGCAGGTTGTAGATAGATTGATGAAAATGTCTGAAGTGATCACTCCTCCTGATAGCCTAGAGCTGCCAACTACCTCCACCCAGGCAGCTACAAAAACTAAGGCCGAAAAGATGCTGGCCAAGCTGCCAGTAACTTCCAATTATGTGAAGGAGGGTGCTCTTGTAGGGTCCAAGGTGGACTCTAATTTTCAAGAGATAATAGACACAGAGCCTGAACTATGGGCTGAAATGCATGGCTTACTCCAAGCCATCTACCAACAGAGGACCACCGAAGATGACATGGAAAAATACTTGGCCACCTTTCGGATCATCAAAGATACAAGTTTTCCTTTCTCAGTGCAACCACCGGAGCTGATAATCCAACTGGAAAAATTCTACAATGCCTCCACTCAGTTTGCCTTGCTCGCCGATCCCCGACAGTTACACTATCCAGCAACTATCGTCAATCTAGACGTAGCAGCTTTTGCTTCAGGGCTGGGGATCTCTCAATTCAAAGGATTTGTAGTTCTCACCTAGGCCACATCATTAAAGGAGTTCAAAGAAGCTATCCTTCTCTCCCAACAACATCTCAACACCCATTGGCTGAAGTCCCCAAGGAGGGACTATAAAAATATGAAGCTGGAGATCCCCTATGTGGATTTTAAAGAACCTATCCAAGCATGTATTATATTTCTATGTAGGCTCTTTGAAGAGCCCCATGCCTAGGATTTCTTAGCATGGATGTATTAATTTATGTACTGCATCACCACTCGCAGTGTTAGAAATTAATATTTACTTGCATTATGTAAGTAGGAGATTCCTATGGAATCCCTACACCTATTTTGTCCTCTTGTGAGGATAATTCATTTTATGTATCTTTTATTATCCCTTGGTTGTATTATTTAA
>MU223541.1:1837431-1847801 GCA_018584345.1 Thuja plicata | reverse complement strand
CATGTGATAACAGTACTAATTCAAAATCTCATGTCTCATTTTGATGGAGCATAAATATTTAAAAAATATAAATAAAACTAGCTCTACTAGGGATTTTGGTTTTTCTACATGTATTGGTTTTTCATTGTCATCCTCCATTGCTGCATACCACCTTAACTGTGGGAGCTTTAGTAATAAAATGACATTGGCTAGCTTCAACCCAGTAGTTGCTATTGATTTTAATGGTCTAGCATCTAGTGACAATGAATCCTTTGAGTAAGTGCTCCTAAAAATTTGTGTCAAGAGTGTTTTATGAGGTATGTCATCTAATACTCGTCCATATGTGATTCTACTCATTTTGAAATTTTATTTTGCACGTTAATGCTTAGAGAAACACCAAGATTTTTTCGTTGGGAGGGTTCCCTAGAAGCATGCTATGGGGTGGGTTGCCAAGTCATGAACCCCTCACTATGTCCATCTTGGTGCAGTCCAAAACCTCACCAAATAGAATTTTCATTCCATTTCATTGAAGTTAGCCATGTTTTTAGCATTGCCCATAGTATCTCAAGTCATCCTTGTTAGTTTTCCATCCTTGGTCTTGAAATTTTTTCCTTCCTAATGAAAAAAATCTCCATGCGTCTATCTACTAGATTTTTTGGGTCTTCCATTACTATGTTGGAATTTCCTTTTAGCTATATCTTCCTCATTGGGAAAGGTTATTTATATCGAAGTTGACTATTTCCATCATGCTTCACCAGAGAAATAGATAATTATAGAATTTGATTTGTCTCGTGGCCTTAAAGACATGATTGATATTCAAATGGGAGTCCTTTGTCACACCCAACATGTTCTTTACTTGAATTTACCAACTCTGTTCTTCTAGTGTTGATTATCAGGGTATAAAACTAAGGAATGCACATTAGTTTCTCCAAGGGTTCGTAACCCTTGTGTGCTCCTAAGGGTGCTAAACTAGGCGAGGAATGGAAAAAAATCGCTTACAAGGGGATGTTTTCCCCATTTAGGAGTATGCCAAGAAAATTCCAAGAGTTTTCTACTTCACAATGACAACATATTTATTTAGAATCTTCTTCAAAGGAGAAAATTTACATCATTTTTGTTGATATTGAGGTTCATATTTTTCCAAAGTTTGAGAAAACACCTTAGCTGGATTTGGTTTCTTCTTCTCAAGATCACCTCAAGTGAGTTTGGTTCTCTCTTCTCAACCACATAGTTTGCACTTCTCTCACAACCCTTTTGGGAATATGGAGGAAGGTGAGATTGATCTAGAAAAGAAAAGAATTAGTTTTCATAATTTTTAAAAGGCTTCAAACTTTTTTGTATAATTTATAATCATCTTGAAAGAATGAGGATGGTATGCTAGATTTTTATTTATGATTTTTCTCTCATAGAAAGTTTGAGGCCTCACTAACCTTACCAAGAATATTTTGTATGGAATATTTGATATAATTATCCTGGTATTGATGTGTTATGTTATTAGGAAATTCAAGTTTCTTCTGCCATACTTTCTATAGAATGTCAAGTTATTTGGCTAGTTGTCTTGGTTTGTGCTTCCAATCATGAGGTTGGTCATCGAGTTGTTGTTACTCTTGTTGTGCGATGGTGGCATTCTTGTGAGATTGACCATGGGTTGGATCCTACTCAGCGCCTTGTTTGGATCCTCATGTCAATCGATAACTATTCATTTGGGACAAGTAATTTAATTCTTCCAATGATTTTGTTGAGATATTTGCTTTATGGTAGTGGCTTGTGGCTTCAATACCTCTAACCACTTGGGTTTTTGCAAGGATTTTAATATGGTTAAGGTGAATTTTGATAAAGAAGGGTCCTTTCCTTTTCACTAAAAAAATAATGATTGAGGGGTTTGCTTCTACATTCATAATAAATTGGGTCTTTGTGAACCTAATTCATTCTACAATCACCCTCAAGTTGTTTGACATATGTGGATTAATTTTTGAGTGAGAAATGATAGTCCTTGAATAGCTTGATCGTTACATGATAATAGCACAAACATTTTTCTCTCTTTCCTCCTATCAAGATCTTTTAGCAATGTCTCTTCCTGAGGTTACATTGTCAGGCCACTTTCTCATTAATATTATCATTAATTTGCACAAGTGGGCTCCGAAAAACCCTCTATGATAGAAGTAAACTTCAATGGTGTGCTTGCACAATACCACAAGACATGACTTCTCTTGTCCTATTCCAATTAGGATCCTAATATTCTCTATAGGATCACTCTAGCCTCTAGGAACTAAGCCTAAGACTCTCCCTAAATCTTCTCTAAGAGTTCTACTATTGTGCTTCACCTTGAAGGACTTCCACCATCAATTTTGTCACACCATGCTCCACATTGGTTCCAAGGCTTACAATGCCAAATCCTTGAAATCACCACCACACATGTTACAAGGGTCTTGTATATACTCTAAATTTTCAATACACATCCACTCAATCCAAATTAAATAGGTCTTTCACCTCAAGACAATCGAGTTTCAAATTCACACCCAAATTCCCTATTAGGCCTAAAACACCTATTAGCCCTATTCAGTAAGTTTTTCAAGATTTTGTCTAAAAACTTGCACATAAACCCCAAAACTAATCATGGATCTAGATACCCTTTTGGGAGACCTAAACAAATTTTAAGGTCTAACATCCTAAGTTGTTCATACATCACTGTCCTAGAAAGTAGGGATTTTAGGCCTATTTTGGCTCTCTACAAGCAACTTACTGATTTCTCTTCAAAACTCTATCCAAATGGATTGGCTAAGCTATGATCTTGACACTAGGGACCTATGGGACTCTAAAAACACTAAATCCACTATTGGTTCAGTTTTCCATATCATACCCTTGCCTTTGCAAATGGTTTTATCCTCACCATTCCTCTAACTAGACTGTCCTAGCTCGCCTAGGGCATGGTCTTAAAAATAGATAAACACCTTCCCTGACCTCCTACCTATATAAACAAAACGTATAGAGTCTCCCCTACAAGATTCATCCAACCTTTGAAGGTTACTATGATTGAATCTCAAGTGGGAGCCATGAAAGCAAAAATAGTCTAAAGAGTCCAACAAACTACCTAAATTACAATTATTTTCCTACATCTTGAAGATTGACTCAAAGAACTAACACACTGAAAAGAAAAGTCTTAGAACACTCCACACTACATGAATCCACAATTGGATCTCAAGTTTCAATCCATTAGATCACCGTTTACAAGCAAAATATTAGATTGTGCACTGTATTCAGGGAATTCTCTTCTCTTGTTCACAAAAACATCATTACAAAAAAACTCTCTCCTCGGGATTCAAGCCTCAAAGTGTCTTAGATGTCATTCTCCATAATTTTAGGCCAATTGAAATCAATTCCCACTCCTACATTTGTGGGGATTTGTTGACGGGACTTTGTGACCGGTCTGCCAATAGACTGTAAGTTGTCACCGGGTACCGGGGTACAAGCCAACTTCACCCGTAAAGGTTGTCCGGGGAATAAATTCTCTGGGCCTTCAAGCACATGAGAGTTAGGTCTCGACAATGGGAGAGCTAAGTTGGGAGTGTGACTATTTTGTTTGGGGGGATAGCTGGTTTTCTCGACTTGTCTTCTCCAGGGATTTTGTTAGGTCGAGGTTTCCTGCAAGCACTTGGATTATCAAAGAAACTTCAAAAGATATGCTAGGGTTAGAAGTATTCCATTCTACCTATAGTTATGCAAATACATTTAAAACATCAACCATGCTCTAACATGCTACACTAAAATACTGAATGCATATAGAACAATCATTTCATACATATTCAATAGCGAGGGGAAAAGAAGGTCGTTAAATCTACTTTAAAACATTAGAGAAAGGGAAATTAGAAACATACAACACAAAAGAGTATTAACTCAGAGATCAGAAGACCAACAACAACATTGCGAGAATCCTTCCTTCTTCATTAATGGTTTTCCAACAACACTGGTGTGTACAACAATGGCTCCAAGGGAGCATCATCTACTTAGAACTTCAAAGAACTAAGGAGCGTTGAGCTCTGCAACTACAAGAGATAAAAATGTTGAAATGCTAAAAATGCTATTGCTTAAGGACTACAAAATCATCAATTCTTCCTTCCCTAAAGTTAACCTAGCTTAACTTTACACTCAATCAATAAAATATAATTTCTAGTGGCCGATACTACCTACACCACATTACAACAACCTCAAGAAGAGCAGAGGTTTGATAGATCAGTAGAAGAAGACAATAAAAGAGGTATGGAAGAATCAGCCTCGAGAAGAGAGCCAGAGGGAGAATAGAATAAATTTGATCCCCTTGGGATAGAGGCTACATGCCTCATCAATGTAAAAGTGGCTCACTATCTCTGATGCGCCAGGTGTTATGCTGGAGCGGCACCTTGGGAAGACCACCTGTCAGAACCATCCGTTGAGTTGATGTGCCTTTCTAGGGTTACCTATTTTTTGACACCCTTATTAACTGCTTGATGATGACCCGTTGGCTCTGGGGAACCTAGACTTAGGTCATCAAAATAATACAAAATCATTGGATCCAGGACTCTGGGATCCAGGAGCTTGTGCTCCAAGAATAAAGAATGTTCAAAGAATGCATCCTACTGCTGAAAATCTCTAGAATTCGGAGAACCTTATTTCCCTTTACAGTTCTTAAATGCTTCCAAAACTTGGCTTATGCCATCCTCATCTATGTCTTTAATGTCATCCCACCGGCCACAGATAGCCTCAAGCTTCTCTTCAACTTCTCTGACCCCGTTCCGAAATTCATCTACTATCTTCACAGTATCATGTGCCTAAAGAATCATCTTAGATAATCTTGATAACCTTCCTCCATCAAATTCCTTGACATACTGATACAGGGACTCCATGAACTCATCATACTTACTGAGGACATAGTCCTCCGGGGTGCATGTTCTGGTGGTGAAGTGGTCGACTTGTGACACCCTTACCACAAATGCCTTGAATAGGCCCAAATGATACTGGGCCGCATTTACTTTCTCTCTTAGGGCCTTAACTAGTTCCTTGCATACCTTAATCTTGAGGCCAAGTCTGGAGTACTGGGCCCAAAGGGAGTCATATTATTCTTCCCCCAAAATTCCCACCTTTGTGATGGCTTCTTCCCCGGTGTTGAGGTCCTCATCCAACCTGGCCTTCCATGTTCCATACTTTTCTAAGTCTTTCTCCCACAAGACAATGGAGACGTTCGCCTGACTAAGGGGATTATTGATCTGATAGAGATCTGGGAGCAACACCACTAAAAATTGCCTTACGGTGACTATGTGCTTAGTGATTCACTCATTCACAGCCTGGGCCTTCTTCATGGCCCTTAGAGTATCTACATCACCCTGTGCAACCAGTAATCCAGAGGTAGAAGATTCTAGGTGGATCTCAGCCAGGGGCTATGTGAGTTTCGTCAAAAGTGCAAGGAGATTTGCATTAGTTTCTCTTTCCTCCATCAACTTCTGGGTATGTTTATCATACCGGGCCTCCACTACCTTGGTGGCCTCCTTCAAAAGGTCCAACTCACACTGCTTATCTCTCATCCCCAGTGTTACCTCTGTGATAGTATAATCCTTGGGCCTTACCTCCACTGCATCTACATCTGGGGGGTGTTGCGATTGTTGCAACTATATTTCTTGTTGGACCAGTCTAGAGGGTATGGACTGTCCGGGCGTTATTAGGCTTCTTGGCCTCTGCATTTCAGGCCATCATTTCGGCCAAGGAGAGTGGAATGCTAGTTGCAACTGCCAAGGCCTTTCTCTTTTTGGATTCCACCAGCCATTGGGGCGGCCGGGGTGGATTTTCTATTAAGACCTAGGTATCAGGACTCCCTTCGAAGTTTGAGGGTGCATTTGTGGTATCTTCAGTGTCATCGGGCTCTTTCTCCTTTTCCTATTCCTGTTCCCTCTCCTGCTCTTTGGAGGCCTCAGTATTTTTTGCCCTATTGGCATCCTCTTTCATGATGTCTGGGGTTCCTCCTCTGCCGGTATCAACATCACATGTATTTTTGGGGATTTCCCCATCCTTCTCAGCATCAGGCGAGTTAACATTTGTATCTTTGGGGATTCTTCCCTCATCCTGCTACTATTGTTCTTCCTCGATATCATTCACTGGAATATCTTCCTCCATTGGAATGGCTTCTAGAGGTGGCAGAGGCGTTTGGCCTTGGTTCAATGTTTGGGCTTCCATGATCACCTCCCCGAATGTACTCCAGGGCATTTGGCCACCTGGAGTAACCGAAGGCATTTGGAGCATGATGAATGGGGGTATGGTTGATCCCGTGGGTCCAATTTCCCCAGTCATTGATTGGTCATCTATTGTTTTCCTTGGTTCATCCTCGGTCTCCTAGACTGGTATTTTGTCCCGCTCATCTTGCTCCTTTTGCATTTCATCCTGGACTTCCTGCTCTGTGGTAGCTTCTTGCTTCAGGACTTCCTTCTTAGCTGGAATCTCCTCTTTCTCTTGAGTGACAATCTCCTCCATCGCGTGATCTATATCCCCATGCAGGTTCATGAGCTCATCCATCCCGAAGCTATCATCAAAGTCGTCATGTGGGGGAGAGGTATCTAAAATATTCTCAAGCTCGGGGGAATCTGAACTGACATCTACTGAGGATATGTTAGGCATACTGGGGCCTGTGTCTGCGCTTAAGGTGGAGTTCACCTTCTGCTTCTTAATATTTCTAGTGGGACCCCGACATCCAGAATACTTGTATACTCCGCCTCAGAAAAAGTCTATCTGCTCATAAGTGTGGCCAATAAAGGGGATCCCATCGAGCGAGCAGATGCCACCAGAGTTGTGTGGAGGACCTGAGCTAGTTGCGAGCTTATTCTCTGGCTTGTTAGCCTTGACGCCTCCATTTTCTCTTATACTTGCGCCATTATGGGGAGCGAACCCTTGGTGGGTACCCAGGCTGGGGTATCTTCTATCTCCTTCCCCTTTCTTGTGTTGGGTCTTACAGCCTTAGAGGTCGAGGTGGACCTCCGAACAATTTTTCCTTTCCAGGTGCTCCTTGGACACACCCACTCAAAATATTTATGACTATTTTCTACAATGGGGCGGCATACTCCCTCAATTGTTAAATCATCTGGGGTGACCCAATCCACCGAAGGGAGATCCAATTTATCTAACCCCTGTTCTTTGTACAATGGGTCTTCCAATGACCCGTCATCTAAAAAACCCTTCGGGAAACCTAGAAGGTCAAGGGCTTTCATCAAGCCTTTAGACATCCGCGAGTGTTGGCAAGCCCGGAGATCAAAACTCTCTTAGCAATCCACCCAGAAATATTCAATATCTTCTTTGTGTGTTGGGGACGCCCAAGTAAGCGCTAGTGCTATCTTACCCAATGGATCAAAATTGTTTCTGGTATGGTGGAATTCCACCAGTCCCAGACTCTTTAGTTCATTGTTTGCCTCCTTCACCGCGGTAAGACTGCAAGAATAGTTCACGCAAGATATTAGGGATAGAACATTGGTAACCTTCTTTTATGTGAACATGCAGCTCCAGAATTTGTCTGTAGAACTCTAAAAGAATAATTCTAGCCCCACAATATTGAGGAAGAAGATAAGGTTTCCCAGAGAAGCCGATCACCCAAATATATGTGTGCTGCTGGAATTGAATAAAGTAATTATCGTATGTTCTCACCAGGTTCATCGCCTCTTGCGATAACTGGTATCTGGAATCCTGAGTAAGTGTCAAAATATTTTGATAAATGAAGGCATCATTTACCCTGCAAAAAATTGGGAAGCTTCGTTCCCACTGGACTTGGGGATAATGATACCATGGCGTTAACTAGTTGGGCCCGTTCCCAAGAACACCCATCATCTGTAAACCCTGAAAGGCAGGTCTCTATTGGGACAGTACCGATAGTACGTAAGATGTCATGTGGAACCTGGAGGTCTAGAGGACACTCTTTAGCTCCGTGTCCACATGGTTGGTGATGATGGCCGCCCAATTGAAAGTATGACTGCGTGATAGAAATGGGAAAGAAATATGTAAATAAGCAATACCAGGAAAGAATCTAAGCGAGTTAATGCATCAAAAGATATTACCATAAGATAGGAGAGAGAAAGCTTCAAGATCCAACACCATGAGACAAGATATTTGGAAGGGGAAAGCAAAGAAAACCCCTTGTGACATTATGAATGAGGCATCAAAAGCCTAAGAAGAGAGAGAGAGAGAGAGAGAGAGAGAGAGAGAGAGAGGGATTTGCTCATACAAAAGTTGAGCGTATTATACCACTAAATGGACTTATTTTGACAACTAATCAATCAATTTTCAAGGCACAACCATGTGATAACAGTACTAATTCAAAATCTCATGTCTCATTTTGATGGAGCATAAATATTTAAAAAATATAAATAAAACTAGCTCTACTAGGGATTTTGGTTTTTCTACATGTATTGGTTTTTCATTGTCATCCTCCATTGCTGCATACCACCTTAACTGTGGGAGCTTTAGTAATAAAATGACATTGGCTAGCTTCAACCCAGTAGTTGCTATTGATTTTAATGGTCTAGCATCTAGTGACAATGAATCCTTTGAGTAAGTGCTCCTAAAAATTTGTGTCAAGAGTGTTTTATGAGGTATGTCATCTAATACTCGTCCATATGTGATTCTACTCATTTTGAAATTTTATTTTGCACGTTAATGCTTAGAGAAACACCAAGATTTTTTCGTTGGGAGGGTTCCCTAGAAGCATGCTATGGGGTGGGTTGCCAAGTCATGAACCCCTCACTATGTCCATCTTGGTGCAGTCCAAAACCTCACCAAATAGAATTTTCATTCCATTTCATTGAAGTTAGCCATGTTTTTAGCATTGCCCATAGTATCTCAAGTCATCCTTGTTAGTTTTCCATCCTTGGTCTTGAAATTTTTTCCTTCCTAATGAAAAAAATCTCCATGCGTCTATCTACTAGATTTTTTGGGTCTTCCATTACTATGTTGGAATTTCCTTTTAGCTATATCTTCCTCATTGGGAAAGGTTATTTATATCGAAGTTGACTATTTCCATCATGCTTCACCAGAGAAATAGATAATTATAGAATTTGATTTGTCTCGTGGCCTTAAAGACATGATTGATATTCAAATGGGAGTCCTTTGTCACACCCAACATGTTCTTTACTTGAATTTACCAACTCTGTTCTTCTAGTGTTGATTATCAGGGTATAAAACTAAGGAATGCACATTAGTTTCTCCAAGGGTTCGTAACCCTTGTGTGCTCCTAAGGGTGCTAAACTAGGCGAGGAATGGAAAAAAATCGCTTACAAGGGGATGTTTTCCCCATTTAGGAGTATGCCAAGAAAATTCCAAGAGTTTTCTACTTCACAATGACAACATATTTATTTAGAATCTTCTTCAAAGGAGAAAATTTACATCATTTTTGTTGATATTGAGGTTCATATTTTTCCAAAGTTTGAGAAAACACCTTAGCTGGATTTGGTTTCTTCTTCTCAAGATCACCTCAAGTGAGTTTGGTTCTCTCTTCTCAACCACATAGTTTGCACTTCTCTCACAACCCTTTTGGGAATATGGAGGAAGGTGAGATTGATCTAGAAAAGAAAAGAATTAGTTTTCATAATTTTTAAAAGGCTTCAAACTTTTTTGTATAATTTATAATCATCTTGAAAGAATGAGGATGGTATGCTAGATTTTTATTTATGATTTTTCTCTCATAGAAAGTTTGAGGCCTCACTAACCTTACCAAGAATATTTTGTATGGAATATTTGATATAATTATCCTGGTATTGATGTGTTATGTTATTAGGAAATTCAAGTTTCTTCTGCCATACTTTCTATAGAATGTCAAGTTATTTGGCTAGTTGTCTTGGTTTGTGCTTCCAATCATGAGGTTGGTCATCGAGTTGTTGTTACTCTTGTTGTGCGATGGTGGCATTCTTGTGAGATTGACCATGGGTTGGATCCTACTCAGCGCCTTGTTTGGATCCTCATGTCAATCGATAACTATTCATTTGGGACAAGTAATTTAATTCTTCCAATGATTTTGTTGAGATATTTGCTTTATGGTAGTGGCTTGTGGCTTCAATACCTCTAACCACTTGGGTTTTTGCAAGGATTTTAATATGGTTAAGGTGAATTTTGATAAAGAAGGGTCCTTTCCTTTTCACTAAAAAAATAATGATTGAGGGGTTTGCTTCTACATTCATAATAAATTGGGTCTTTGTGAACCTAATTCATTCTACAATCACCCTCAAGTTGTTTGACATATGTGGATTAATTTTTGAGTGAGAAATGATAGTCCTTGAATAGCTTGATCGTTACATGATAATAGCACAAACATTTTTCTCTCTTTCCTCCTATCAAGATCTTTTAGCAATGTCTCTTCCTGAGGTTACATTGTCAGGCCACTTTCTCATTAA
>MU223541.1:1824751-1837331 GCA_018584345.1 Thuja plicata | reverse complement strand
TTAATGAGAAAGTGGCCTGACAATGTAACCTCAGGAAGAGACATTGCTAAAAGATCTTGATAGGAGGAAAGAGAGAAAAATGTTTGTGCTATTATCATGTAACGATCAAGCTATTCAAGGACTATCATTTCTCACTCAAAAATTAATCCACATATGTCAAACAACTTGAGGGTGATTGTAGAATGAATTAGGTTCACAAAGACCCAATTTATTATGAATGTAGAAGCAAACCCCTCAATCATTATTTTTTTAGTGAAAAGGAAAGGACCCTTCTTTATCAAAATTCACCTTAACCATATTAAAATCCTTGCAAAAACCCAAGTGGTTAGAGGTATTGAAGCCACAAGCCACTACCATAAAGCAAATATCTCAACAAAATCATTGGAAGAATTAAATTACTTGTCCCAAATGAATAGTTATCGATTGACATGAGGATCCAAACAAGGCGCTGAGTAGGATCCAACCCATGGTCAATCTCACAAGAATGCCACCATCGCACAACAAGAGTAACAACAACTCGATGACCAACCTCATGATTGGAAGCACAAACCAAGACAACTAGCCAAATAACTTGACATTCTATAGAAAGTATGGCAGAAGAAACTTGAATTTCCTAATAACATAACACATCAATACCAGGATAATTATATCAAATATTCCATACAAAATATTCTTGGTAAGGTTAGTGAGGCCTCAAACTTTCTATGAGAGAAAAATCATAAATAAAAATCTAGCATACCATCCTCATTCTTTCAAGATGATTATAAATTATACAAAAAAGTTTGAAGCCTTTTAAAAATTATGAAAACTAATTCTTTTCTTTTCTAGATCAATCTCACCTTCCTCCATATTCCCAAAAGGGTTGTGAGAGAAGTGCAAACTATGTGGTTGAGAAGAGAGAACCAAACTCACTTGAGGTGATCTTGAGAAGAAGAAACCAAATCCAGCTAAGGTGTTTTCTCAAACTTTGGAAAAATATGAACCTCAATATCAACAAAAATGATGTAAATTTTCTCCTTTGAAGAAGATTCTAAATAAATATGTTGTCATTGTGAAGTAGAAAACTCTTGGAATTTTCTTGGCATACTCCTAAATGGGGAAAACATCCCCTTGTAAGCGATTTTTTTCCATTCCTCGCCTAGTTTAGCACCCTTAGGAGCACACAAGGGTTACGAACCCTTGGAGAAACTAATGTGCATTCCTTAGTTTTATACCCTGATAATCAACACTAGAAGAACAGAGTTGGTAAATTCAAGTAAAGAACATGTTGGGTGTGACAAAGGACTCCCATTTGAATATCAATCATGTCTTTAAGGCCACGAGACAAATCAAATTCTATAATTATCTATTTCTCTGGTGAAGCATGATGGAAATAGTCAACTTCGATATAAATAACCTTTCCCAATGAGGAAGATATAGCTAAAAGGAAATTCCAACATAGTAATGGAAGACCCAAAAAATCTAGTAGATAGACGCATGGAGATTTTTTTCATTAGGAAGGAAAAAATTTCAAGACCAAGGATGGAAAACTAACAAGGATGACTTGAGATACTATGGGCAATGCTAAAAACATGGCTAACTTCAATGAAATGGAATGAAAATTCTATTTGGTGAGGTTTTGGACTGCACCAAGATGGACATAGTGAGGGGTTCATGACTTGGCAACCCACCCCATAGCATGCTTCTAGGGAACCCTCCCAACGAAAAAATCTTGGTGTTTCTCTAAGCATTAACGTGCAAAATAAAATTTCAAAATGAGTAGAATCACATATGGACGAGTATTAGATGACATACCTCATAAAACACTCTTGACACAAATTTTTAGGAGCACTTACTCAAAGGATTCATTGTCACTAGATGCTAGACCATTAAAATCAATAGCAACTACTGGGTTGAAGCTAGCCAATGTCATTTTATTACTAAAGCTCCCACAGTTAAGGTGGTATGCAGCAATGGAGGATGACAATGAAAAACCAATACATGTAGAAAAACCAAAATCCCTAGTAGAGCTAGTTTTATTTATATTTTTTAAATATTTATGCTCCATCAAAATGAGACATGAGATTTTGAATTAGTACTGTTATCACATGATTGTGCCTTGAAAATTGATTGATTAGTTGTCAAAAGAAGTCCATTTAGTGGTATAATACACAAGGCCTATTTGTAAGGATGTTACAGTTGATTCTATGACAACAACAAAACCTTTAAAATATTGGAGGTTACTTTGGACATGATTAGCAGCTACAAGATGTGTAAGAGCATCTATAAGAACCTTATTAGAATGTTTAAATTAGCAAATCTATGTCTTCAATTTTGATGGTTGACTATGACAATTTGTAAGAAATTATATTTAGCATGTAGGGATTGTATGAATTTCTTCTATGGTAATGCTTTACAGTAGTATTTTGAGTTTTAGAGGGTTTATATATTGAGGTCTTGAGAGGAAGACATTGTTGTATTGAATTTACAAGTGTCGAAGCTCTACTTCAATATTGTCAAATTTCTCACTGAATACTCCTACTGATATTAAATTACTTTGAAGTGCAATTTTTTTTATTTCTCTAAAAGACTTTTCTCACATATATCATTGCATTGTTTATTGCTTATTTCAGTTTTATATATGCTCCTTTATTATTTCTGTAACAAGTTGAAATCAGATCTGAAAAAATTATATAATCTCTTTAGTGCAACTTCGTTTATAAAGTCAACTCTTCTATGATCATTAATTTGTAGTTAAAACTTTAATAATAGATTAACCGTTTTGGGTATTATTCTTTTGCATAGAACTTTCCATTGGTAACGGATTTTTGAGCTCACTGGTTCTTGGCAAAAAAGACTTGGCAACTTCATAAATTAGCAATTTGTTAAAAAATAATCTTTAATGTGTAAACATGGAGAGGATTTATCTGACTTAATCCTTAATCATTTAATCAAAATAATAATATTCAACTAAGAAAATTACGTCAGGCAATTGATTTAGTTGATTCAATCTTTCCCTTCATATTGAAGAAAATATAGGACGTGGTTCCCACAAATCTATAATTTATTATATTTTTTTATCAAACAACTTTACACCTTACAATCTCTCAATCAATCCTGATATTTAGGGATGAGATATTTTTTTTATCAATATTTATTTCCAAAGAAATTTATACCTTACAAAGTCTCAATCCATCCTGATATTAAGGGATGAGATAAACTTTGCTTGTGATCAACATGGTTTACAAGCTTGGAGATTTTATTATTCGATTTCTTAAATGTTAAGTAAAATTACATGGAACTGCTGTAAGAACAGTTAAACAAGTAAGCTTGAAAACTTACAGTTCAATTCAAAAACAGCTAAAACAACATCTTAGCAGCACACAGGAGAAACATTAATGGAAATTGCTCATTTAACAAGCTTTGAACTTTCTCACACAATCCCACTAAGATGATAGATTACAAGCTTGAAACTTTCTTTCATGACCCCTCTGAGACCATTTGGTATCTTCTTGTTCATTCTTTGCATCTATGAACATTGATAGCATTTATCAAAGACTCCAAAACTGTTCACTTGTTTGATTAGATTTGAAAGACTTGCCCAGCTGCCAAATCCAAATCCAAGTACTGCAATAAGTACAACAATTGCCCAGTTGAGGACCACTATGCCATTCTTACGTGGCATCCATTTTTTTGGTTTATCAGCAGCCTCCTGTAAACACCCATTCATATTGTTAAAATGAGAAAAAACCCACTAGAAATAATGAATAAAACAGTTGTGAAGAATGTGGATTATGACAATCATAACATTCTATTTTCATTGTATATGAACAAATGGTCCAAAATCTACTACTTTTCTTTTACTCTTTAATTTCATTACCAATTCAATTACAACTTCATTTTATATTGTAATTTTGACCTTTGAAAATCATTATTTTATAATATTAAACAAGCTTCAATTTCTATTTTGCACGTTTGTTATAGTTTATTAAATATGACCCAGTCTTATTTGAATATAATATATATCAGCAAAAGGTTATGGAGAAAAGGTATTAGCTATATACATTTGTTTTCAATTAAAAACTAATAAAGTTGTTAAATAGATCGTGGACTTTCTAAACCTGCGAATTGTTTATGTAGAACCAAATCTTACACTTCAATAATCTGTGATTGACTTCAATACAATGACAACCTAAATCCTTCCATCTCTTTTTACAATTTAAAAAGTTGTCGGTTGTCGAATCTCTGAAGTAATATATTTTTTTGCTATATAATTATAAACTCATCACATAAATCTATCTTAAAAGCCTCAAAATATCAAATGCCTGAATTCTTATCTTAATTAAGATGCCACCTCAAATTTCGATTACTTGTAAAAACTGATAACGAATTGATGTTGAAAAATGAAGGCGAAATTTCTTTAGAAAATGACCCACATCACAAATATCTTCTAACAAGTTATAAAATGTGTCTATGCATGACTCAGCTATGCATTTGTCATGGAGAAGAATTTCAATGAAAGAACCCACGAGCTTCTTATCTTGAAAAATTTCAGGAAAGGACCAGATTTTAATGAAGATGTGACGTTGGATGAATGAATTTTTTTTTGGCTCAACAGGCAATAATGATTTTGGACTTAGGTATGGAGTGTGACTTCATAGCCATTTATTTTGACTACTAACAACTGTATGGGAAGGGATTATGTTTCATCATTTAATCTTTTAATTACTAATTTTAATAAAGTCAAAACGTCAGAATAATAGTTGTAAGTAGTTAAGTTGTATACAAAGACAATAAGAAAAAAGGACAAAATGGGATATACTGTTTAAAATATGTATATGAGGAAGTTAGCTATAATGATTACTAGTACTCTTCTATTATTTGTAATGTGAAATGTAAAATTTGTATAACAGAAAATACAAAATACAAAAAAGAGAATGAATAGTTATCAAACCTGTCTGGAAGCACGTGTTCTGTAGACAATGAGATAGGCAAGGCAGGGAATTATGTAGGTGGAGAAGCTCATAATGATTGAGCCTATTATGCTGTTGAGTGGCCCAAAGAATGGAAACAGCAGTGCTAAGAACCACAGCAGAAGTGCCACTGGAAGCCTTGCAATTACTCTGGTTAGATAGTGTGATTTATGCACTCCCAACACTTTCTCCCACATGAAATTCAGTGGCATAACAAACAGTCCAAATGCAATTGCCTGCATTATAAAACATTTCAATTTTGAGAGTTCTCTTCTGTACCATATTTTGAAAATAGAAAGGCTGCTCAATCGATTGCTGAACAACTTATGAATAAAAAGATGGGCAGCAGTTGACAGAGCAACTACTTCCCCTGTTTTTGGTTAATTAAAAACTGGGTTTTTAATGAAATGCGTAAAGATATCAGTTTTCTACAATCTATAATTTCATTTACTGTTATTTTTAATAAGATAGTGTGTATTCTTTTGTATTAACTTTTGGGATCACACTCTGTTTCTGAATCAACATTTCAGATTAAACTTATTCATAGAATGTGATCTGAAACATTAATGCAAAAACACTAATCTTATCCAAACCAGTATTAATGCAAAAACACTAATCTTATCCAAACCAGTATTAATGCAAAAACACTAGTCTTATCCAAAACCAGCAGCATTGATGAAAAAAAAAAACCACTAGTCTTATAAAAAACAGCAGCAAGTGAAATGAATCTATTTTTACGAGTAACAGCCATAAGAAGTGTTGTAGAACAGAATTTATGTTCAAACTGGGGAAAAGTGTTTGATTGTATGAATGTGTTACCTGGTGAGCAATCATGAAGCACAAAGCTACACTTCTGAAGGGTGAAGATGGGAGCACTGACAAGGCATTGGAATGCTCCAGCAGCTCATCTCCAAAGGCCCAGTAGAGTACTATACAGTGTGGCATGGTAATTGTCAGCACATATCCCACTGTCAGAAGATACACATATTTGTATGCTCTTGGCTGCCACATAGCATGCATGATCTCTCTGATAAGGAAAACATGCGCAAGACAATGTAGAAAAAGGTCAGACACTTTTTATTGACAAGAAAATACAGAGATTAAAGCCCTGTGAGAGTTTTGCAAGACCTTATATACACATTGAAATTGAAATTATTACATAATATTTAAAAATAATTGTTGAAGATCTAATAGAACTGGAATTGTTACAGAAATGATTGAAGTTTGTGATCATTACATTGTGATTGCATGGCCACCGAATGCAAAAAGTATATTGGTGGTCCCTGTGAAAAACTTTTCCATTGATATTGGAGCAGAGTGCTTCACATTGGGTACCTGAATGAGAGCAAGAGAAAGCATAAGCATATATTCAAAAGGTGTTACTACTTCCTTCATATCATGGATTCATGCGTGATTCGAATTACTCTGTATAATTTTGTAAGCAATGTTGTCATTACATCGAACTATATGATATGCTTATTGAGGTCTCTAACTTGGAGTCAATCTACATTAATCCAAAATTATGTTTTTGTCATGGGTAAATAAAAAAGATTCAAACCTGGCCGTGATGAAGCCCTGCAACAACCATGTACCAGGCGGTGTAGGTTGTAGTGAGCACTCCTATGATGGACCATATTCTGAAATTGTGGAATGATGGAAGGAGAATAGTGAGTGTTGATATGCCCCCAAATATGATTGCCCACGTTCGTTTGTTGTAGTCAGGGTTCAGGTAATATGCATTGCTACTCACATTTATACAGACCATAGGACAAAAACAATTCAGTCATATCACAATGAAATTCACTATTGAAAACCAACCATATAGAAATCAAAGTAAGCTATTCAAATTTTACCTCTAAACTCCAATTCAATTATACATATAAAGAAATACAGGACATCCTCATCCTCATTATAATTAAATTGTGAGATTATTCAGTAAATAAGAACCAGTGGGATTGGATTATTCAGCTACCTTGCACATGCTATGATCTGCACAACTGCCACAGATCCCATGGTGACAATGTTGAAGAACAGAGATGTATACTTCAGCCAGGGTCCAACCAAGTATCCCATGACTTCATGGTACTGAAAATTTTATCAAGCACAAACATCAAGACAGATATACAATGAGAATTAATGAATTCAAAAGCTATTAAAAGTGGGTATAATAATCGGGCTTTTCTTGATTCAGCAGGGTATTCAAATTGTTCTCAAAAGTGCAGAGTCTATCTAGCAGATTTACTGTGATAATTAGGCTTTTCTGGATTCAGCAGGGTATTCAAATTGCTTTCCAAAGTGCAGTGTCTCTCTACAAGACTGACTCTAAGAAAGTAGAATGGAATCATTACTTAATAAAAACAGAGGAATCCGTGTGCTCCCTAACGATGTGTCTAGTAAATGGACCTGAAACCATTTCGATGCTCAATTGAAACAGGGGATTCCATCTATTCCCTAAAAAGGAATCTAGTAGAACAAGATCCTCGTGAAACACAGGAAAACAATTTGAATAAGTAACTAAATCCATTATTTGTTACGCTGCAAACAATCCCTTAAAGATAAAAGTGCGATTTTGACTCATTCACCTGTATGACATGCTTTTTGAAGGTTGCTCCTTCCTTCTCTTTACGAGAACGGTACTCCAGATACAGGCATGCCAGCATGTAGCAAGTCCATATACCCACTATAGCATACAGGAGATGGAAGAAAATCCCAAGTTTTAAGCCCATTAGTGAATAGGAATAAGGCATGGACAGGATCACCTGACCCACCTGTAAAAAAACATTACACAACATTATTCTCTGCTTCATATAATTCAACTATTCATGCCATTTGATACGAAAAATGAGTGAATAGCAAAGGATACTGCTTTATATCCATTGTCATAAACCCAAAACATAATCAACAATCAGAGAAAGGGGTGAAAGGCATGGTGTCATACCTGGCCAGACACAGCATTGCACCAAGCATCATAATTAGAACCACCATGCCACAGGGCTTTCTGCACCCATCCCACAAAGCCTGGCTTTTCATTTGCGCTATAATTCTTCTGGTTTTCATCGACTTCTATGTTAACTTCCATGGGAGTTATCCCATGAGTTGCATTATCTCTTTCTATAGCTGTTTGTTCCATGGTTGACCAGCTGGTATGTAAAGCTATTACTTGCTAAGCCCAACCTTGGCTTCTTGCCCACTAAAACTACAAGGTCTATATAATTAGCTCTGATGATGGGTCATTAACAGAGATCTGGTAAACCTAAATACTACAAAGTTAAATCTAAAGACATTCAACTACAGTGAGAAAAGATAGTCAACCACACTATATTATTGGGCTTCCCACAACATTGATTCAGTCACAGGCCCAAGAACTGAAGAACACCCAATCTGAGCAAATTACTTGCAGGAAAAGAGGATATGGGATTGCAATAGCATTGTCCTTGTGAATTTATAGAAATAAACTGGGAAGGCGTGCAGATATCTAATTTGAAATTTTGCTTCAAATGACAGGGATATGGATTGGGCAGCTCACTAAGCATGACCGACTTGCACAAGGAAGGAGGAAAAAAGAGGAGTTTTAGTGGGGTTCTGAGTTGGAACTCTGTCACCGGCCACCGTGGAAGGAAAGGAGAAATTTTTAATTTGATATCTTATTTTCCAGTTTCTTCCGAGCCCAGTAGAAAATAATTTGATTGCTGGAAGTTGAGGCAAAGAGAAGAGTTTAAACAGACAGGCTCTTTTATTTTCCTATTGTTTGAATATACCTGTCGGTACAGTTAAGATGTTTAATTGTTCATTGGTCAATCAGAAAGTTTATTATGAAAAGATAAGCTTTGGAACAACTGTCACAATGGTTAAATTAAAATACCACCAATAATTAAAATTTATTCAATTTATTGATGGAATGGTTTTTTTAACTGTTCATAAATGGTGAAGATTTTTTTTTTAAATTGGAATGGGGGCTTTTACTGTTCATACATTGTAAAGATTTGTTCTTTCTGACAGTATACGATTTCTGGTGAATTACTTCTACCCATCTTGAATACAAGTGTTGTACATTAAAAGAGGGCTAAAAAAATTATTAAATATCAAAGAGTACAGAACAACAGAGGAAACAACAAGTGTTGTAACTATTACAGTTCTACTTTTTTTTTAATCAAACAGTTTTTAAGACTTTTAGACTTGCTGCTCAAATTTTTTTAATTGATCAAAGCAAAATGTGAGTACAAGACTGCTGCTCAATTTTAATTCTTATTTCATTCTCATGTAGAATTAGTAAATCGTTACTTCATTATAAAATACATAGTTTGTTTTGACCATTATTGTCCACCAAAACAGAGCATAAAATATTGGCAATCTGCGATGGCCCATTAATTGAGAATTCAACATACAACAAAACAGATGCAAAGCATTTGAGCCGTAAAAAATTCAAGATTAATTATTATTCTAAACTCCACTTTCCTGAGGAAAGAAAATAAGCAGTTACCGTGAGTTGATTGACAACTGCTTAGACTAAATTTAACTGTTCCCATATAGGATCTATTTGAGCCACAAGTTTAATTTAAAAAGGCGTAAGCATTGTTTTCTTTTGATTTCTCATTTTGAGTAGTGGAAGTGTGTGAAGATGTCAAATTCTGTCCATTCTAAAATTTATCATGGGATTCATGTATTCCTAAAAAAAGAAAAAAGAAATTAGGGATTATGTGAATAGTATGTGTTTGTGTTAGTTTGGAAATTATATTAGTGTTATTTGTTTAAATTTTTTATTAGTAATAGGTTGGTGTGAGAGATAGATTAACATAAATAAGTCTATGAAAGTACATAATATACAATATTTAATGTCTTAGATAGTAGATAATGTCTCAAGTAAAATTTAGCAAAATAAATTATTTCTACTCTATCACAATTTTGATCGAAATTATCTTCAAATCCTTCTAAAATTCATAGCAAAATGACTAAAATGAAAAAGCAGATAAGTTATTTCAAGACTTGAATTGGAATTAACTAGCCTCTCCTATGACATTTCCGAACTCTTCTTCTCATGCTTCCCTCAGTCACATTGGCCTCCACAACCACATTTCTTTGCAAATGTGTTGTCGACATTCCTCGTTGTTGTGTAAGTGCCCACTCTCGTGGACTTCTCATGGGTGCATGCTCTTCACATCAGTCTGGATCCCATGGCTCAATGTCCTGTGGTGGAGGCCCCTGCTCATTAAAGATTGTTAGAAGTCCTGCCTCCATATTCCTTATCCTTTTTCCATCATCATTGACTCCACTAAATTTTATGTTTTGAGGAGATTATGGACCTAGCTCAAACCTTCATTGTGACGAAGCTTGTAAAGCTTCATAAGAAAATATACCCTGCTTCTTATCTCTAGTTTTCTGTATCTGAAATCCACCTAGTTCTCAATCACCAATATTAAAAATCTTATAGGGGGGTGTCCATTGATTATTGCAATATGTCATAGTCCCTTTGACGTGGAATCGTAAGGTTGTTGTCTATATTCCTTAGGATTCTTGTCATGTCAAGAAAAAAATACCTAAAACACCTTCTTGCAAATTTTCTCTGCAACCCTTTTACTAATTCCTACATGCAATAACATTGCTAGAAAAATCGCCATAATTTTCGTGTTCACTCTATACTTGTGATCTACTCTGATAAAATCTCTACCTAGAATCCCTAATACTTGTGAAGATGGAAAAAGGGATCTCCAGCACTTTTGTTGTGAAGGGTGAAAAAGGGGATGTGTCTTTTAATGTTAATTCCCTTAAACCTACTTTACATTTAAATGAAGTTTGTATTGAAATGTGTATTAAGAGGAAAATAAGATGTTCCACTTTTATCCTCAAATGCACAAATGAAAGATCCAAATTGATCAACCCAAAAGAGGGATGAAAGCACAAGTGAATCAACCATTTGGAAATGAAAACAAAGAGGGAGATCTTAAATTCTGTTAATTGACAATGTAGATATGATAGATTATAATAATTGAAAAGGATGAGAAGAAAAACCAACCTTAAAGTATTGCAGATCTGGAAAATGTTGTTTCCTGAGGTTTGTAGACTGTTTCTAGAAAATTCGAAGGATGACCCGAAACAGAAACGCAGAGATGAACAAAACCCATAAATATTTTTTCAATCCCACACCATCTTGTGAAAAAGGTCAACCTTGACCCACAAATGTCACCCCTGACCCAATAATCTCGACCCTGACCTACACAGCCTCAACAGAAAATTTGTTCACGGAACTCGAAAGAAAACCAAAAAGGGTATCCAGATCTGAGTCCAAAACTGTAGTCCCGAACTTGCACCTGCAAGAAAAAGAGGTTTTTTTTTGTGGGGGAGGGGTTTTCCTTAGTCAAACCCTGATTTAGGAATTAACCTTGAAATCAATAAAGTATAGAATGCTAGCAAGTAGTAGAATTGAATCTAAGAATGAAGCTATAATATTGAATAGATATGCAATTATAATTCAAATGTAGCAAGTATGTAAATATGAAAGCTTGGACTTAATAAAAACCATAAACCTCCATGATTGTATGCTTGGAATCCACCTTGAAGAAGTAATGAAAGATTCTTGAGGATGCACAAAGGATCTTGAAGGAAGATCACACCACCATGATGGCTAGATCTAGGGTTTGAATGATGAATCTTGAAGGCTTGAACCAAATCCCTTCAAAGGCTTGAAAACTTGAATCCTTGATCTTCAATAGAGAACTTGGATGCTTGCACTTCTTTCTTGATGATGCCTAATGCTTGTCACTTTAGGATTGCTTTGATCGCTTGATAACACTTATTTTCACTTGATGATTGTTAGAGAAAATGAGAGGAGAAGGCTTCCTTTTATATGAAACTAGGAAACAATCTTTTAAGGATGCCTACATAGGAGAATTATATCCTAATTGGACCCATGCCCCTAGAAGTGGACCTATGTTAAATATAATTTAGGAATCACCGCTTCGAAACCCGAAACAGTCGACCCGGAAGTGGGAAATAACTTTTTGCAAAGATCGACATCCAGAAATTGTGGGACCCCGAGATTTGAACCCTGGTTCAAGGTCGAGGTTGACCTTGAACTAGGTTAGGGTCGAGGTCAACATAGACCCAAAAGGTTGACTCTAGCCTTGAGGTCAAAGACCTCAGATCTGTAGTCCAGGATGCCAAAAACTGGATGGAAAGAAGTGGAAAGAGAGGCAGAACACTGGGAAAGCCAGGTCAAAGTCGGGAACCCATTCAAGGTGCTTGATATGACCCCAAACCACTTACTCAAAAGGCTAAAGTAGTCTACCATGGAAGTGCTTCCATTTTCTGACTATACATTTAGCCCCCACTTTAGTGGGAGTATGGAAATCAAGCATTCTCATAGTAAAGTTAGAAGAAAGACACTGGTGGATCGCAACGAAGTAGAACATCACTAAGTCAAGGACATGAGCCCCTAGATCAAGGATTCTTACTCAACATACATACATAAAGATATGAAATTAAAGAGCAATTAATCATAGAAAACATACATGATTACATAAGCAAGACCAGAGCAACACTATAGATAACATAGCTTCATGATCTAATCCTACTAGCATGAAAGCGAAAAGAGAGAAAAGAAAAAGTGATTACCTCGCCTAGTAAGATGCCCA
>MU223541.1:1785017-1822185 GCA_018584345.1 Thuja plicata | reverse complement strand
ACAAGTGAATCAACCATTTGGAAATGAAAACAAAGAGGGAGATCTTAAATTATGTTAATTGACAATGTAGATATGATAGATTATAATAATTGAAAAGGATGAGAAGAAAAACCAACCTTAAAGTATTGTAGATCTGGAAAATGCTATTTTTTGAGGTCTGTAGACTGTTTCTGAAAAATTTGAAGGATGACCTAGAACAGAAACGCAGAGACGGACAAAACCCAGAAATATTTTTCCGATCTAACACCGTCTTGTGAAAAAGGTCAACCTTGACCCATAAATATCACCCTTGACCCAATAATCTCGACCCCAACCTGCACAGCCTCGACATAAAATCTGTTCGCAGAGCCTGGAAGAAAGCCGAAAAGGGTATCCAGATCTAAGTCCAAATCTGTAGTCCTGAACCTATACCTGCAAGAAAAAGAGGTTTTTTTGTTGTGGGGGAGGGGTTTTCCTTAGTCAAATCCCGATTTAGGAATTAACCTTGAAATCAATAAAGAATAGAATGCTAGCAAGTAGTAGAATTGAATCTAAGAATGAAGCTATGATATTGAATAGATATGCAATTGTAATTCAAATGTAGAAAGTATGTAAATATGAAAGCTTGGACTCAATAAAAACCATAAAACTCCATGATTGTCTGCTTGGAATTCACCTTGAAGAAGTAGTGAAAGAGTCTTGAGGATGCACAAAGGATCTTGAAGGAAGATCACACCACCATGATGGCTAGATCTAGGGTTTGAATGATGAATCTTGAAGGCTTGAACCAAATCCCTTCAAAGGCTTGAAAACTTGAATCCTTGATCTTCAATAGAGAACTTGGATGCTTGAACTTCTTGCTTGATGATTCCTAATGCTTGTCACTTTAGGATTGCTTTGATCGCTTGATAACACTTTTTTTCACTTGATGATTGTTAGAGAAAATGAGAGGAGAAGGCTTCCTTTTATAGGAAACTAGGGCACAATCTTCTAAGGAGGCCTACATAGGAGAATTAAATCCTAATTAGACCCATGCCCCTACAAGTGGACCTATGTTAAATATAATTTAGGAATCACCACTTTGGAACCCGAAACAACTGACCCGAAAGCAGGAAATAACTTTTTGCAAAGACCAACATCCAAAAACTATGGGACCCTGAGATTTGAACCCTGGGTCAAGGTCAAGGTAGACCTTGACCTAGGTCAGGGTCAAGGTCAACATAGACCCAAAAGGTCGACCCTGACCTTGAGGTCAAAGACCTCAAATCTGCAGTCTAGGATGCCAAAACCTGGATGGAAAGAAGTGGAAAGAGAGGCATAACAGGGGGAAAGCCAGGTGAAAGTCAGGAAGAAATTCAAGGTGCTTGATATGACCCCAAACCACTTACTCGGAAGGATAAACCAGTCTACCATGGAAGTGCTTCCATTTTCTGACTATACATTACTATCTTCAGCACCATGACATGTGATCCTGAAGAATTTCTTGCATTCTTTGGTCTATTACTTCCCCTAAAAAATCTAGTCATCTTTTTGGGCTCACCACCTTGAACATAATTAGGGATTCCATTCTATCCTTTTGCAAATATTCTAAAGATTTCTAAACCTTTATCTCTCTGAAATGAATTTCTCCTCTACTATAGAGAATTTTGAACGATCAAAGAGTATTGAAGTTGCCTCTTAGACAATCCTTTTGAAAGATATGTTATTATGTCTACTCTGTTAGTTTTGACACTTCTGTATACGCCATTTTTCTCATCATTCTGTTACTTCCTACATCCTCGTCCCTACATTTTATATGCAAAATGTTGGGTCCCCCTTTGTTTTGCTTTTGGCTCTTGCCTTGTTTTCTTTTCCTTTGCTTCTTTTGTTTCCTTCTCTAGGTTTTCTTTCCCGCGGTGTTGGTTTCGTTTTGTGTTTTTTTCCTTCGTGTCTCTAGGACCCGGTCCTGGAGTTGGTCATTTCTTTTCCAAAAGCCGGATTGCGAACTCCGGGATTCTTTTCCAGAATGTCTCCTTCTCGTAAGAAGACATGGTTGTTTGGAATCCCTGGGCCCGGTGTCTGAAGGTTTGCCTATTCTAAAGTTTGTGGAGGGAAGGTAACTTGCTTTTACCTCGAGTATAAATAAGATTTACCTGTCATTTTCACAGTTACCACGATTAAAACACTTAGAGTTTTCAGAGTGATTCATAGGCGATTTGAGTGCAAATTAAGTGCAAGCTTCTCTTATCTTAGTGGGTAACAACGATTTGATTTTCGGTAGCTATTCTTGGTGTTGGAGGCGAAAGTTTTTGTAGAGTAGTCTAGTGTTTCTTCCCTTCGCCATTCTTTGGATTATAGGTTGGTGTTTCTACTTCTTTCCTTCATTTTCTACTTTTGTTTCGTGTTGATGTGTTTCATTTTCATTTTTTCTCTGCTTTGCTTCCATTTTTGCTTTGCGTCTTTGTCATCCGGTTCGCCCCCTATTGGTGGGTTGGCTTTACCAGAGGGTTGTCCACCCTCTGTGCAGATGTAATATAATGTAGATGTCTATACATTCTAGCTTTGTTTTAGGGTAGCTGCTCTACGTTTTGTTTTTGGTGTATATTGATGTATATGGTGTATATTTTCTGTAATCTTATGTATATACACTTTAGCCCTCAGCCCTCCTATATGTCTTGTGTATATTTTGTATGTGTGTTATGTATATCCTTTAGAGCGTCGAGTTCTTCGCTCTCTGTCATGAATTTTGATCTGATGGGATAGAGCTCATCGAGGCAAGGTCACCATAGTTTGAACTCAACACCTTGCTGGTTTGAACCATGGTGACTTTCTCTCTCCTCTATCTTGTCACATTAATGGTGGGATTAATTTCCCATGTATGGCATTTAAAATGCATCCAACTTGGCATTCAATTTTTCCCCGTGTCGGCCCACTTGTCCTAATCAATGCCATAACTGCCTTTACGCTGCCTGCCATTTTCCCACCTGCCAATGCACATCAACTAGAGTACGGTTCATTGCCAATCACTTTGGCAATGGCTAGTTTTCCCAAACTCCAGACTCCCAGCAGGATCTTGTCTCCTGCTTTGTCTCATCACCGTGTCCGCACATTCCAGAATGCTTAAGCCATGTTCATTTTTTTAGAAACTCTGGAATGTTTGGATATATATGCACTAACGTTTGCTTGATAGGTGCGGGCTGGTGGAAAATCTCCCATAGTTTTCCATATCCTTATGTGTTCTGACAGTTTTCCGGTCTTGCAGGTGGTTGATAAGCTTGTTCAAGATGTCTGACGATTTTGTGCCTCCTGATAGCCCAGAATTACCAACTACTTCCACCCAGGCAGCCATAAAATCAAAGCTGGAAAGAATGTTGGTGAAGCTACCGTTAACCTCCAAGTATCCAAAATATGGAGGTGTTGCGGGGTCCAAAATAGACTCCAAAGTTTGTGAAATAATAGATCCGGACCCTGAGAGTTGGGCCGAATTGCAGGGTCTGATCCAGGCCACTTACAAACTAAAGGAATAGGGGGATAAAATCGCCACTTGCCTAGCTGCCTCTGGCATCATCAAGGCCGCAAAATTTCCATGCACGGTGCAATCACTCAAGCTTATCTGGTAGCTAGCAGTGTTGTACAATGCGGCCACCTGTTCAGTTTTACTTCCAGATCCTCGGTCATTGCAATATCCCGTAACCATCATCACATTGGATGCCCCCACCTTTGTTTCTAGGTTGGGAATTCCATAGTTCAAAGGGTCCACCATCATCACTAGGGCCACTTCACTCAAGGAATTTGGTGAGGCCGAGACCATATCTCAGCAACACCTCAATAATCATTGGTTGAAGTCTCCAAAGTGAGACTATAAAAGGATGAAATTGGAAATTCCACGCAGGGATTTCAAGGAGCCCATTCAAACGGGCATAATATTTTTGTGCAGGATCTTCAGATGGCCCCACGCCCAGGAATTCTTAGTGTATATGTATTATTTCTTATACTACATAACAACACAGAATAGGACTTTCAACTGGGTGGAAATTATATCCAATCATGTGGATACACAGATGAAGACCGTCGCCCAGAATTTAGAATTATTTATGACTTCATATGTGTTGTGGGCATTGGCACAACAAAGGCTGACTTTTCAGGTCCTAGGAACAGTTGGAGAACTCAAGAATGGCCCGGGACAGGTCACACCTTGGGATCATTATCCCCAGTTACAGTGGGAGCTCAGCTTCAAGAACTTATGCCAGGTAAATGACACCTTCATTTACCACAACATTCTTACACTTACCCGAGATTATGGGTACCGCCTCTCATAGGCGGAAATGACACTAGTCAATTCTTATGGCCAATATTTTATTCAATTCCAATGCCACACATACATCAGGGTGACTGGCTTCAACGAGAAGCCCTACCTCCTTCCCTAGTATTGTGGGGATAGGATTATTCTTTTAGAATTTTGTAGGCAGATGATGGATCTGCACGCCCTCTTCACAGTAAAGAAGGTCGTTAATATCCCATTCCCCTTCTCTTGCGGGGATTATACATGCAGCCTCGCCACGGCCTGGGAGGCAGACAATGATTTAGAAGGATTGGGGCTGGTTGAAATCAACCACGCCTGGAAGAACTATGATCCCTGCGGCAAGACCTAGGGCATCCCCCCCACATGAAGAAGACATTGAAGACTTCTGGGCGGATTTCTAGGATAGCTTTGATCTCAGGGCCCAGCAATATACAAGAATGAGAAAAGGACTCATGGAGGCACTATACCTTTGAACATTCCCAAAGGGTTTCAACGATGGTAGACCGTTGGAAGATCCAGCATACAAAGGATAGGGACTGGCCAAATTGGACCTCCCTTTAGTGGATTGGGCCACTCTGGAGGATTTGACGATTGAAGGGGTATGCTGCCCCATTATAGAAGCAAGCCACAAGTATTTTTCCCGAGTGTGCCCCAAAAGCACTCACAAGAAAGCAGCGGTCAAGAAGACCATCCCCTCTTCAGCTGGTACCAGACCTTCTTTGTCTGTCATGCCTGCTGAAGCAAGTGTGAGTAAAGGAAAAGAAAAGGAGGGAGTCCCAGTGCTTAAGGCATCGCCTCAAATCCCTACACTCCTAATGGAAAAATTACATGATCAGATGGAGTCGGCAAAGTTGGCCAGCCAACAAATCAGCATGCAGGTAGTTGTCGGCCTCCCAATCACCCCAATGGCATATGCTCGCTCAACAGGTCCCCCTTCGTTGGCAGCAATGATGAACAGGCAGACTTTTGTTGAGGTCGAGTCTTCCAGCATTTTGGACACCGGGGCTTCTCTAACCAGGAGAAAGAAAATAGTTGTGACCCCCACACCAAGCACCGCCCTTGGTATACCCGAGAAGCCCCCAGTGGATGTAAGTTCAGATTCTCCCAAACTTGAGGATATCTCAAACTTCTCTTTGCCGCACGACTATTTCGATGACACATTCTCAGCAGCTGAGCTTCTAGAGATCTGGCGAGGCATTGATACTGCAGTAAAGGAAATCGAGGCTCAGGATAAACAAGAGGCCCCTGTAGAAGAAGAAATCCTCCCCACAGAAAAGGACATATTAGAGCAAGAGGCACAGGAGGAAAATTTTGAGCCTAAACAGGAAGAACCATAGGTCCAAGGGACCGTAGATATGCCAAGGCAACCTACAGATGAGCCCCTGGTGGAAGGAGAACCCGGACCCTAGGGAACAACCGTACCTCCAACCATCATGCTCTAGGTTCCTTTGGAGACTTCGGGTGACCAAGTGCCCTGACGCACCTTCGGTGAGGTCGTAATAGCTGCCACCTTGTTGAATTTTGGCCAGCAACCCCATCCACCTCTGGAGGATGTCTCGATGGAGAAAGAAAATGTTGAAGTAAATGAGGTTGATAGGGCCCAAGAACAGCAGCAACCGATGGACCAGGAGGTCCCAGAAGAGGAGAATGAAGAAGTTTCTAGTGACACCAGGGAGGATGAGGTCCTTGAGAATACAAAAATGGAGACCAGGGAAAATATCCCAGGTGATTTTACAGAAGATGCCAGTATGGCAAAAAATATAGAAGGTTCCGGAGAATAGGAAATAGAAAGAGGGCAAGAAGCGAGAAAGGGACCAGAACAAGAACACGAACATGAAAAGGAACCAAAAGAAAATATAAAATTAGGGAATGCGCTGCGAGATTCAGAAGTGAATCTTAGTGAGCAGGGATTGGCAGCAAGGCTACCCCAACCGCCCCAATGGTTGGTGGAAACAAAGAAAAGAAAAGCTCCGGCGGTGCCTACAGGCTCTCCCTTGTCATTAGCCAAAATGATGGCCAAAAGTGTTGAAACAAAGAAGCCCAAGAGGGCATGGGTGGTCCATACTCTTTGGACCAACCTAATAGGTAGTATAGTTGCGGTCATCATGACACCCTTGACAAATACAGATACAACAGCTGCAAGGCTTGAAGACTATAGTATAATAGAGGTCTAGCTAGGGAAAAGGGACAAGCAAGGAGAACTTGACTTGCTCAAAGAGGCTACCAAGGATATAGAGGCCCGGTATGTAAAATAGGGGTAGAAGCTACAAGAGGAAAGAGAGACAAATGCTAATCTCCTCGCACTTCTCATAGAACTAACACAACCCTTGGTCGAAGTCCACCCCGGGACCCCTTCTTCTAGATTGTCGCTTGCATAGGGCGAGATGAACTCACTACGCATGATGAAGAAAAAGGTGCAAGCAGTGGACGGATGGGCAGTCGAGAAAATAAGGGTGATGAGAGAATTTCTGGTGACATCCCTCCCAGACTTTTACAGGGTAGATCTCGCCCTTAGCCATGCAAGAAGCTCCACTCAGGTATGGGAGTTAGACTTAGAGAAGTATGAAAAATGGAAGGCCGGGTTGGAGGAAATCCGCAGCATTGGAGAAGAGGTTGCCATAGAATCTGGCATTTTGGGAGAAGAATCGTATGATTCCCTCTAGGTCCAGTACTCCAGACTTGCCCTCAAAATTGAGGCTTGCAAGGAACTGGTTAAGACCTTAAAAGAGAAATTGACAGCTGCCCAATATCCCTTGGATTTATTCAAAACATTCATGGTTGGGGTATCACAAGTTGATCCCTTCACCACCAGAATGTGTACCCTAGAGGAATATATCCTCAATAAGTATGATGAAAGGATGGAATCCCTATATCTATTGGGCAGAGATTTTGATCAAGGCAGGTTGTCCCGGTTGTCAAAGACTATGATTCGGTCGCATGACACCATCAAGATGGTGAACAAATTCTAGAACGGGGCCGGGGAGGTTGAGGAGGCAATGGAGGATGTTCGTAGTAGATGGAGTAGCATCTAGAGCATAGATGAGGAGAGCATTAGCCAAGTTTTAGAGGCTTGGGAGAAAATGTAAGTCAATAAAGTTCTCCGGATCTGGGAGAATTTGGCCTGACATCATATTTTATATTCTTTATTCTTTTGGAATGCAAGTTCCTGGATCCCAAAGTTCTGGATCCCACAATTTTGAATTCTTCATGTGACCTGTGTCTCAGTTCCCAATGCTGACCGGTCACTTTCAAGACAGTAATAAAGGTTTTCAAAGGATGGGGAACTGCAACAAGGCACGTTAGCTCGACAGGAGGTTTCTGACAGATGGTCTTTCCAAGGCGCCGCTTCAGAGATACACCTGGCACATCGGAGATAGGGTTCCACTTTCCCATTTATGAGGCATGTAGCCTTGATCCCCAAGGGATCAAAATTCTTCTTTCTCCTTCTTAGCTCTCATTTTGAGGCCGATTCTTCCACTCCATCCTTCTTGTCTTATTCTTCTGACATGTCAGGCCTTTTCCGTCTCGAGGTCTTTTGTAGAGTGGTGCAGGTAGTACCAACCACCGGATAATGTATTTTATTGTAAAGAGTAAAATAAGTTAGGGTTAGGGTTATGTCAAAAGGTGTGTATAAATAATAAGTCCGACCTCATTCCAAGGGTTGGCAAAATTGATGATTTTGTAGTCCATAGTTAATAGTAAAGTAGTTTTTCTCATTTCCTAGTTGCAGAGCTCAATGCTCCATAGTTTTAAGCTTTCAGTAGTTAAATTCTCCATAGGAGTTATCCATTGTACCACGCACCAGTGCTTGTTGGAAGGATGTTAATGAAGAAGAAAGGGTTCTCTCAATGATGTTGTTGGCACTCTGTCTTCTGGGTTGATGGTATTTTTATGCTTTATGTTCTTCATGTCCTTTGCTCTAATGCTTAAAGTAGATTAATGACCTCCTTTCTTTGTTACTGATAAAACATAAGCTGATGGTTGTGTGTTTCTTCGGTATTTAGTGTAGTGTGTTAGAGCACTATCGATGTTGTGAATATTAGCATAATTGTAGGTAGATGAAATCTTTCTAACTCTGCAAGATCTTTTTAAGTTTATTTGTTAAGTAGAAGCATTCTTGGAGAAAACCCCACTCACTTGAATCCCTGGAGCTGACAAGTTGAAGATAACTAGCTATCCCCCTCAAAAAATAGTCACATCTCCCAACCGAGCCCCAAACTGTCGAGACCTAACTCTCATGTGCTTGGAGGCCTGGGGAATCTCATTTCCCCAGACAACCTTTATAGGTGAAGTTGGCCGGTACCCCGATACCCGGTGACAACTGACACCTATTGGCAGACCCGGTCACAAAGTCCCGTCAACACATTGTTGACAGCTCTTCTCTACCATCTTTCTCTTTATTCCTACCCAATCTCCACTATTTGAACTTTTGGGTTCCTTAACTAGTCATCGGAAAAATGGTCTTAGCTAAATTTCTAATCTCTCACTTTACTGCTAATTTGGCTAGGTCTCTGTCTTTTCATATAACTAAATTTGGCACCAATCGAATGGAAATGATTCTTTCATAGCATTATTACCATGATTTTTACCTTTCCCGCACAATATGGGTTGTTGCCAATGAAGTGTCCTATCTTTCTATAAATGCCCTACCTTTTCGTGTTAATTTTTCTACCATTTGAGGAGTGACTCAAATAAATAGAGAGCTTACTTGGACTCATTAATTTCACCTACTCCTTTCCAATCAACATGTTGATGTTACATGCAATGCTTGATCACAGATATTCAAACTAAACCAACAATCACACTCCATCATTTAATCCAACCATTTCGGCCAAAATTTATTGTTTAACCATTGAGACTAACTTGATTCATCTACCACTTTCCAATGGAAACATTTTGATATTATGCTATCACTATTCCATCTCGACTTACAACACCATTTCTGACATGATATTAATACCCCTTCCTTTTGGCCTCATTCATTGTCCAACAAATTTATTTTTGAGATCTGATTAAAATTCCTCCCTATAATTGCATACTCAATATTCTCCTCACAAAATTCTCTAATTCCAAAATCTTGTTAACTTTCTGAAATTCTGACATTTATCTTTCTGATAGTTTGGTCATCCACTCCCAAATTGGATAGTCTGTTAGCTATAACATTGCCCTCTCTATAAATATGATTGAAATTAGTATTAAATTATGTATCTCTAAACCCTGAGAAAGAATCTCCTTCAATTTCTACTCTTTTGAATCCTAGATCCTTACATAACGTCAAACCTTCAATCAATGCCTTAAATTCTGCAATATTATTAGTATCTTCTTCCAATGTTTTAGCCAATACTACTATGATATCTCCTTTATCTGAATGAATGACACATCCAACACCTGCTATACATGGATTTACTCTTAGGGTTCCATCAAAATTTATCTTTACCCAATCCATACTATGTGGAATCCATCTGCACGCCGCTTATTGTCTTTGTTATCATATTTGCTAATAAAATTAGGTGTGTTTAATCCATACCAATTTCTATTCATCAAACCATCCCACATTATGTATCTTGTATTTTTGTTGCTGAAATTTCTAGATGTAGAATTGACAATCTCTACTATATTTTCTTCCATTTTGTTGGCCAACTGATCCCATTCTAACTTTTTACCTTGAAAAATTTGTCGATTTCTTTCTTTCCAAAGTTCCCAGACCAGTAAAGATGGAGTTAATGTCCACAAACTAGGAAATATACTATTGGAATATAATTTTGGCCATCCTTTGAGAAATAACATGATATTTTTTGGTAGAGTAGATTACCACCCTAATCTGGCACATAACCAATACCATCCTTTTGATGCAAAGGGGCAATGACTCTTCCTTATTTTCACATAAAACACACCATGAGGGCCCTTGAAAGCCTAATTTTATAAACCATTCAGCTGTTAGAATTTTTCCTTGTAGAGAAGCCCATGCAAAGATTCCTTCTTTTAATAGACATAATTTGTTCCAACATAAATGAATGGGAATGTCAGTCCTCTACATACCATTTTTTTCTACCAAAGATCTATACCCATCCTTAACATTATAGTCTTGTAATATAGATCCATTTCAAATGATATTATCCTCTTCTCTAAAAACCAACAATCTATTTTCTAGAATTTTCTTCAATTGCTCTAGATCATTTGGTCGCACATTCAATTCTTCCCAAGATTTCCAACTCCATTTCTTAAGATTATTTTTATCCCTTATTACATAATCCTTGACATACTGACCCCAAGAAGCATTACATATGTCTTTGATTCTTCTTGCATCCATCTTGAATTCTAAATTGTCAATTGACCCCCCATGAATCCTCACAAAAATGGAATTTTCTCCTATTAGCAACATCCCATGATATCTGATCCATAATCACCTTTCTACAAGATAAAATGAAATTACATATGCGAAATCCCTTGGCAAAGTGGTTCATTATAAATACTTCTAAATTATCCACTTGTGGAAAATATTTTCCTCTAATAATTCTAACCCATTTCAAATTGGAATTTTAAAAAAGTTTCCAAAATATCTTAGCCCCTAACACTCTATTTTGCCAAAGTTGATTTTTAACACCCACTCCTCCAGCTTCTATAGGTTTACAAATTTTTTTACATGATATCAACATATATTTATTTTTGGTATCAGTCCCTTGCCAAAAAAAGGATTACATTTTCTTAATCAACTTACCATATGCTTTTGCTGATAGAGAAATGCATGAGATTAAATATACTGGTATGATTGACAACGTTGCCTTTAAGATTGTTATTATTTCTGCCCAAGATAGCAACCTTGATTACATGCATCCAACTTCCTATCCATCCTTTCCCCCACTCCATCCAAAATCTTTGAATATCTCAAATATTTATCCAATGGTATTCCCAAATAAGAGCGTGGTAATTTTCCTTCTTGAAAGCCCAGACTGTTTAAAATGTTCCTTTGAGTACTAACCTTTACAAAGAAGAAGAAAACATTTATTTTTTCCTTATTTATACTTTGTCTTGAATCCCTTGAGTAAATATTTATAATCATTTTTAAAGCCCTTGCTTCCCCTTTATTTCCCTTCCTGAATAACATTGTATCATATGCGAATTGTTGATGCAGTAGTGACAAGATTGAAGATGGTATTCTAATAACTTGAATTTGTCAGTCAGAGCTTTTTGCAATGAACTGCTTAAAGTCTCTTCCATGATTATAAGTAGGAAAGGAGAGAGGGGATCCTAATGCCAAATACCTCTTGAACATTAAAAAACACCTTGTGGAGATCCACTAATGTGAACTGAGAATTTTGGGCTTGAGATACAATAAAAGATAAGATTAATTTGGACCTTCTATCGAAGCCAAATGATTTCATACACTTACCTAGAAACCTCTAATAAAAATTTTTGTAATCCTTTTTAACGTCCAATTTGATGATCATGCTCAGTTCCTTTATTTTTTATATTGAATAAAAGGCCTCTTGCGCTATAAACACCCCATCAAAGATTGATCTACCCAAAATAAGTCATGTTCGCTCTTTAGATATAATTAGCGACAGGAAGTTCTTGAGTCTGTTTGTTATAATCTTTGTAAGATTCTTGTATATTGTATTGCATAAATATATAGGCCTAAATTCATCTAACTATGTTGCTTTCTCTTTTTAAGGTATTGATGCTATAAAAGTATTGTTGATTTCTCTAAAAAATCTACCTCCATTCCTGTTCACTTTTAGTTCTTCCATTAGATCTGTCCCCAAAATATGCTAGCATTTCTAAAAAAGATCCGTAGGGAAACCATCCGTCCCTAGAGCTTTATTCGATTGGAGTTTCAAAATGGCTTTTTTTACTTTTTATATTTTTATCATTTAATTTAGGTATTCATTATGGGTCACTATAATAATTCTTCAAGGATTTCCTTCCAGCATCCATCTGTGAGCTTCAAGATCTGAAACTGCATCATTATGTAAAATATATTTAAAGAATTGAACTACTTTCATAGTTTCTTGAGTGTCTTCTATTGTCACATTTTTCCCCAATTTCAATATTTGAATTATGTTAATACACCTCTTATGAATGGTGTTGTTATGTTTTTTTTTTTCTATATCCTTCTTCTAGCCAAACTTCTCTCAATTTCTGTCTCCAAAAGGTTTCTTCTCTTGCTAAGATATCTTCATACTCTTTTAGTAGCTCTGTTTCCTTGATATATTGATTGGTATCCATACTATTTTGAATTACATCCTCAATCAATTCCTTAATATTATTTTCAATGAGTGTCTTTGATGCAAAAATATTTTTGAAATGCTCTCTATTCCATTTAATTATTTTATTCTTAATAAGCTTAAGCTTACTTACAAAACAAAAAAATTTAGATCCTTCAAATTAACTCTCTGCCCACCATTCTTCAATCAGTGTTAAAAAATATTCATGTTGCATCCACATATTTTCAAACTTAAAAGGGTTGCATAAAGGTCTTTCATCTTCCACAATCTCACGAAAGATAGGTAAATGGTCTGATCTGGAAATCGGCATGATAGAATATTTTAAGTGGAATGACAATTGCACTAAATCATCTTCAAAGAAAAACCTATACAATTTTTTTTCTATTTTACTGAAAGCCCCCCTTCTATTATTCCAAGTCAAAACTCCATTCTCCATTTCTTTTTCTACTAAATTATTCTTGATGGCCAGGTCCCTAAAATCAACCTGTGATTGCATCTCTTTTTGTTGACCTTTTTTTGAGAAAGATGAATGATTGCATTAAAATCACCTCCAATTACATCTATCTCATCCTTAAATTTTGAAGAAATAGAGTTATATCTTTCCATCATTCCAGCTTTTTCTTCATTAGAATAGGTCCATATATGTTCACAAGTATAAATTTGATATTGTTGCTATTGTTGGAGACCATGCTTCCCAACCAATTCTGATTTTATCCCATCTTCATGAAACTAAATCTTCTTGGGTTCCAGATAATTGCTAAACCCCCTGAATTGCCTTCAACCTCCACTACTTCTCTCCCCATATTCCAATTTTTTTTTTAATTCTTTTCATTGGTCAAACTATAACTTTGTTTCTTGGAACAAGTAAAAGTATTCTCCAATAGAAAAAATAGACCGTTTTATTATATGTTGTTTGTTAGGGGAACTCATTCCCCTATCATTCTAAGATATTAACTTCATTTCCCCTTGGGAAGGAACTTTCCCTTCCATACATTTCTTACCTCATTTGGTTGTTCACCACCATATTTTCCCAAATCCTCCTTAAATTTTATCACTATCCCATTAGAATTAGGATTGTTCCCACTCCCTTGTTTTCCTCTCCTCTGGACCAGTATATCAGTTGATATAAATTATGAACCATTGAAAAGAGAATTGTATATTTTATATAGAAGAGCTTCTCTTGGAAACCATTTATGCCTCTATGCAGTTTAATATTGTATATCTCTGAGTTTCCAATGGAGGGTAGATTTAGTCTAGCCTCATTGTCACTTTTCCAAAGGAGTCTCGCTAGTTCCTCTGCTTGTGTAGATTCTAGAACAAAAAAAAAAGAGTCATCCATTAAACATTTAAGGCCACTCATCAGAGGATTGTGACATGTTTAGTGTCCAACTCTAGTATTCATATATGAACAAATATTTGTTCTCCTTATTTCCCTTAAACTAATTCCAACTGAGGGATTTGATTAGACCAGCTTCCCATAAACCTAAATTTTGATACCTCTCTATTTCCCCACAACCACTTTCTATATTACTAATTGGGGCCCAATGGAATCCACTCCTTCTTTTTCATAAAAAATCTTTGAATCCAAACCCTTGAGTTATAAATTATTTTAATAGGGTGCGCAAAATCTGTGGTTATGTCCAATAGAATGCAAATTCTAGTGGTTGAAGTGGAGTCCCATATATATGACTATTCAAGGCTCAGAAAAATTCCAAACTTGTTTCCTATAAATTCCATTATATCTTCCCTCCTATATTTTTTTAAATGAACCCAAAAAGGTATGAATCTTATGTTTAACTTTTCTACAAATAAATTGGGTATCCATGATTGCATATGTAAACCAAATCTTTTAAAAAATGAATGTTTATTTTCGTAAACCCTATCTCTATCTTCTTTGAAAAGGAAAATTACTATGAACATCCCATTATGCATATCAAAAAATGAAAATCTTTCTACTTTCAACCAATGATTTTAAATCCAAATTGATAGCTCAGAAAATGAAACATTGGAGTCACAAAACTTACAAATTAGAGCCTTGTGAGTTAAATTTTTAATCCTTGATTGTAGGATTTCCTCTAAAATTTTGATGCTTAGCTAAGGTTGCTCCATAGACTGGGAATGTTAAAAAATTTGTTGTTCTCTGTCCATCATATCTTTTATCCTCCTATCTCCTTGTTGCATTTATTGTACTGATGAATCCAATTTTTTCTCCATCTCCTACTCCTCATTGTGTACTTTGCAACTCATCATGGGGCTTATAATTTCCTTACTCTTCCTATAATATTTCTCTCATTTGTGAATATTTTTCACCCATTTCTATTTTTGAAAGGTATTCCTCTAAACAACCCTTTTCTTTAAACAATCATTTATAGCATATAAGGTTTCCTTCCTACTTTTATATTATTGCCCTGGCGTCCTATCACCTTTCAGATTCCATTTCCTTCTTGATTCATTTCCACAATTGTGTTCTTCTAGAATTAATGTCCCAATGGATCTATGACCATGCTTTCCTTGGAAGTTGATGATTAAATGGGACTCCTCTTCTGGATGTTAAAAAAATTGGGATATTATTAGGGAAAGATACACACTCCCTCTTTTTACTTGACATCCTATTTCTCCTTTGGATTATTCTAGGATACTCTTTCTCCTAATTGTTCTCTCCTGCTTTCTTGTCCACTCTACTAGACTACATTCATCCTCTCCAATGTCTCACATAGGGTATTTCTCCAATATGAGAGAATCTCTAAAATTGGAGTGAGACAAATTTTCTCGTTCATTTCCAAACCACCTACCTTTGAAATACATGTTTCTAGGATAGAAAAGGATCTCACCTCTCCAATTCTCCTAGGTATTAGGATTTTTACTCAGTTCATCTCTATAATTTCTGCCTTCTTTCTAGGAAATACTAGAACCACTCCTCTTCTAAAATCCATCCTGTGCATATGGACTTCTCCTATGATATGTTCTTTCCCCTATATCCCATTTAACTCTATGGTCCTTCTGTCGACCATAAGGATTTTCTTTGTGAGGAATGTTTGATTCCTAATGCAAAGTAATATATTTCTGTTGTTTCCATGCCAGAGAATATGATCTTGCCCAAAACTCCATCTCAAATAGAATTTAATTAGTGATGCTTAAGAACAAATTTAACTCTATGCTCCTTCTATTGACCATAAGAAATTTCTTTGTGAGGAATGCATGGTTACTGATGCAGAGTAATTTGTTCTTGCTATTTCCATACCTGAGAATACGATCTTGCCCCAAAATCCATCTCAAATAGAATTTAATTAGTGTTGTTAAAGAATAAATTTAATCTACATTATTTTGCAAAATAAATAAAGGTATCAAAGAATTCTAAATAAATCTTCAAAATAATTGGTTTAAGACTACTCCTTAATTTGTTAGAAATCAACTTTTAAAAGATAGTCTCAAGATTAGAATTTTTTCAAAAAGTTTTAAATATTTTAGAACCAAAATTATGAAAGATGGTAAATCCAAAAAAATATATAAATATGAAAAAAATAGATTACTAATATAACTAAAATAATTTAATATATTAAAAAATCTAATGGAAAAATTTACATGTATGTGGATAAATTAAATCAACAAAATAGTTGTGAAAATAATTATGTACTAATATAACCAAAGTATAGTCAGTCATATAGATCTCTATTTATCTATATATATTCCCTAAATTTTATACACACACACACACACACACATATATATGTGTGTGTATATATATAATTTTATATTGGAATTTTATCTTCCAGGCTAAATGGTCTGTGGGTAGTATTGTTATAACCTTTCTCTCCTTCTCCTTTCCCTTCCATCTTTTATGGGTAACAATGGGTTATTAGTAGGCTCAGCTAATTTGATACACAATGTCACTTTTTGTAAGATAATATTTCAAGCTAACAAATATTTTATTAGTTATAGAAAGATTTTGGAAAGCAATTTTGTTGCAGGTAAAGCAATGTTTCCAAATAGGAGATCGAGACAAGGATCCAACATCAAGAGTTTTCATCTCAGCCTTATCAAGACATTGTTGAAATTCTCAGACCGTCTCGCTTGTGCTCAAGCTTATGTAAACAATGATTTGTACAAGTCCTTATGTAAAATTTGTAATAAGGTAGGGCATTTATCTGTAAATGAGGGAATGCCCTCATTATTATAGTCAATGTATTCTGTATTATGGACTTCGGTCCTGGGAAAGACTGGAGGTTTTCTTCTCCATTCTTTCCTACCAGTGCCCGCAGGAATGGAGAAACTTTTGTGTAAAATTTATAAATTAAAAAAATTATTTGGCTTCGGCCTTTTACCGATCAAAAATAAAAATAAAAAAAATATAACCAAAGTAATTTAATATATTAAAAAATTTAATGGAAAACTTTGTAATAATGTGCTTGAATGATAAATTATTTTTGCAACTAAAATAAACCAATATGATCAACCAGAAAAATAGAAATTTTTTATTTTACATTAGTGTCTCTTATGTTGATATTTTATCATCATTTGAAATATAGAATTAAATATTTTGTGTGTGATTTTTGTACCTATTAAGAAGGACACAACACTTCAATAGATCATTGCATTAGTGAAAACAAGGGATTATCAAGCATAGCAATCACAAAAATCAATCTATTGCTTCCTATCTTGGAGGAGTAGGAAAAATGACATAATAGCCCTCAGATTATGCATATTTCAGTGACATATACAACCTAAGAATGGAAGACTCAAATGAAACTATAAATCTTAAATATGATCAAAATTACAAGAAGTATGCTTAAGAAACATGCATCCTAAGCTCTAAGAATGAATATTATAACAATACAAGATATCAAAACTATGATGCAATATAGATCTACATGAAAATTAGTAGCCTAAAAATGCTTTCAACTCTTCAAAATTTAGGGCATTATAAGAATGCATTCCAAAATTAAGGGAAAAAGAAAGGGCCATTTGTGCTCAAAATCCATCCAATTTATAGAAGCATGGAGAGAGAGAGAGAGAGAGAGAGAGAGAGAGAGAGAGAGAGAGAGGTTCATTAATGGAGGTGTAAAAACCATTAATGAGGTGTAAGAGGTATTAATGCCAAAGGCATTGATGAGGCATGGTGGAATGAATATGCATTAAATACAAGCATTTAAGAGGAATGGTGAGGGGTGTAAGTCCAAGCTTGAGAAGGTGGACTTAGAGGGAGCCAAGCTTGAGAAATTTGACTTTCTCAAGTGGGTTAAATTCCTAATCACAGATTTAGGAATGTGACAAGCTTAAGGGTAGCTTAGGATTAGGATCAAGGTTTAAGATAGGTGATTAAGGAGATAGATATGGGAGGAGAGAGAATTAGTGGAGGGAGGATTAGCTAATTAGGGTTAATTAGCTAATTAAGAAGAATTAGCATGTGAGAAGGGGTTGTGATGAGTTTGAACTCATGGTTGGGTATTTTGAGATTGGTTAGGTTAGAGGGGATATTAATGAAATGAATTGTAGTAATAACATATTCACTCAATATTAGGGATTCTAATTAATCATCCAAGCTTTTAATTGCTTTGTAATAATTAATTAAGACTATAGCCAAATTGAATCAATTTAGGCTAGGGGATTGATTTTGCAAGTGATGAGGTATAATTAAGATTTCATTTAATTCCTTTTAAATTAATTCCCTTAGCCATGTATTGATTTGAATTGAGTTGATTTGATTTGATTGGCTAAAGTAATTAGTGTAAATTAGTGATTAGATCACTTAGGAGATTAAATCTGATTTGGATGAATTATGCCAGCCGATTGAAGAGTTGTCTGGACATTATTGGGGGTATGATCACACTTAGGGAAAATAGGGTCTATGGTCAGAACAGACCAAATCTACATGGTTACATTTTCCCCTCTTTGAATTGATGTGCGAGCAATGCATTGATTCAAAGAAATTTTTTTATGTTGACTTCAGAAAGTTTGAGAATTTCACTCATGATCAAACGAAATGCCTGATGAGATTAGTCTTTCACTTGATTGAACTAAAATGATAGAATTGACTTTGAACTTGATCGAACAAAGGTCAATGAGAAAAGATCTTAAAGATACCAATTCTGAACTTGGTTGTCGTCCAAAGATTGATAATACTGATTCCGAACTTGGTTGTCGTTCAAAAGTCAGTATGAAGCTACCAGGAGCTTTAATAAGAATGTAAGAAAAATTAGACATAGGATATCCAGCTTGTGAGAACTGAAGCCTTCAATCCAACAGTTCTGGCTTAGTCAAGGAACCATTATGCCTTTTAGTTTTTTATAACGAAGTCATTTTTAATGTTGTTTCGAGTAAGAATTTGATTGATGATAGTGTGATCATGCCCCCTTGGGAACAAAATCAAAGGAAAGAAATAAAATCCCTCTGTTGAAATGATGTATCACTTGCAGGAGCAGTTATAAATGGATTTTTAGAAGAATTGAAGGAACAAAGGTGTGTTTAGAGAAAATAGAAGAGTATCAAGTTAATTATGTTTAAAAGGTGAGTTCAGTTTTGTTCCTTATTGATCAAAGATTTCAGGAATCATGGATATGTAAATATCATGGATTTTAGATGAATTAAAAATAGAAAGGAGTTTGAGCTCAAATCCTTATTTTGTTCTTTGTAAAAAAGAAGCATGCAATCTCTAAATGCATCTACATGCAGAATCTTAGGACTGTCACTGATTTGTATACATTGTAGTATTTTATCATCATCGGGAACTTTTGGAATGAATACCACCTGATAGTACAAAAATCACTAATACCCACTAATATTATGAAAGTATGAATACTATATTTATTTGATGTAATGTCAGAAATAGACTTAGGCATCAAGGCATAGAAGCCAGGACAAAAAGTTAGCCACTTTCCTTTTACTATATCAGAATCTGTATAAGGTAATATATTGGACCCGCAATGACCTTGAAAATTCATATCCTTGGGTACATTATGTTTCGTATATCTTCGTGAGAATTTGAGTTAGAAAATAGATAAGGAAATTGTTTCACCCTCACCATAGTTTACACATAATAAAGATTGAGGTATATGCGGCTATCCACTCATGGTGGTAGCTCTTACCATAAACATCCAAGTTAGGTGAAATGTGTAGGGTCATTTGGAACAATCACTATATGTAGAAAACCAAGAAAACATTATGCCCCTATCCTTGTGACTCTTTGTCTTTGCACATACGTCATGGAGTAACTCAGAAGACATAACAACCATCAATTGAGAATCAATCAAAGAAAACTCATAACTGCTTATATTCCCCTAGTTAAAGCATCATCGGAACATAAAAGAGTCATAATAAAACCAAGATCAAACTGTGTGCTTAAGTAGTATTGAAAAATACTATTGATTCTTTTTTCAAGTGTAGTAGAGATTCATCAGTTAAAATGTGTAATTTAAGCAATATGTATTCCATGTCTGAGTATTTTTCCTGTTTACCATCCAATATAGGTCTTAGGAATACCATTTATGTTAGTACAATGCTTGTGCCAGATAGGTGGTTTGTAAAATACACCCTTGTTTTATGAAAGTGATAGGTGAGTGCAAATATCAAGGAGTAATTGTGTCACAAGATAAACCATCCTATGACAACCTAGCAGACGGAACTTAACATGCTAGCAGAGATGCCCCCAGTGTGAAATGAATTGATCCTAAGATAGAAAGGTAGACAAATCCCAAGTAAGGATAGGATATTTGTAAGGAAACAAAGTCAACTTTTAGCATAGGTGTAATCATGAAGGTCTATTATTAGCAATGTATTGATAGATAGAGCATAGAGTTCGAGCAATGCCTATTTGCAAGTGTGTAGAAGATTTGTAAAAGATTACCAATTGTCAAGCATGATCATATTTGTGTGCCCCCAATGTCTAGAAAGATGTAGGGTGTTATGAATGGATTGATATATCAGAAGTGGATTGGCCATGATGGATGAAGTGGGTGAATGTCACCCTCAAAGAGAGTCTCCTCAAGATTACCCAAGCTAGGAAAGGATAATATAGCAATGTAGGCTGATAAAGTGGTATTGAATCTCATATAGGATAATGACCTGATGTCATGAAAAGTATGTAGAATATCATGTAGTCCAAAAGAGTGGACATGTTAAGAGAGTTCTTAGAACTTGTTTTTCATTTTATTTTGTCCTTCCTTTTGATCAAGACCAAGAGGTAAACTAATAGGATAACACCATCAAGATAAGGGATGATGTAGGATTAGTGTGAGGGTAGTAAATTTGGACTTGGGATAAGCAAGATCATGATTATGAGCAAAGTACAAGATCAAGTGAGTAAGATATACAATTTATTTATGAATAGACCCAACCTTGTCAAGATCACCAAATGGAAAATGGATGAAAGATATGAGGGATATGATGTTATGGAAGGAACTTGCCCCCAAGTGAAGAGTGAAAATAGGAGGAATTACGTGTAACACCTGGTTTCCAGGTTTTCATCATGGTACTTATCCAAGGTACCACAAGAAGTGGTTTTCACCATAGGATGAATCTTTTTCTCTTTACTTTTTCTACCAAGGGACCTGTTTACCAGGTTTTCACTGAGGCACTTTTTTATTTTTTTATTTTTTCTCTTTTTTATTTTTGAATTTCAAGGAGGAACCTATGCATCTTTCTCTTGGGATAGTGTTCTTTTGAAAGATATGCTATGATAGGCCAAGAAAACTAAAAGTATGGTCAAAGATGGTGATAGGGTGAAAAAAGGTATGGAATGGAGAATAAGGAAGATGGAAGCCAAGATTTTATGCAATGGACTGGATGAGATGAAAAGAAGGAATGTAAGGACCCAATATGGAAGGATAGTAGGTGACAAGATCAACATCAACACACTCTTTTAAAGGTAGTGTACGGATTGAGTTTTTGATGTATGAATGGATTTTGGGAAATGAGGACGTAAAATAGAGTTAGAAGATGGACAATGTATGAAAGAAGATGAAGTGGAAGCCTTTGGAAGCTTGGATGCCAATTCTGATTTTTCCTTTTTGTCAATCCTTTTAAGAGAGACTTGGGAATCCACATAACTTTTGATTTTCATTTTCTTTTGGATGATTTAGAACGTAATTCTTCCATGATGGATTTAGGAACCCATATTTTCTTTGATATTATTCTTTGCTTAGTGTTGGAACATACTTTTTACATGATGGATTTAGGAACCCATATTTTATTTGATATTATGTTCTTTTTCGTGGACCTTTTTGGTCTCTTGAATGTTTCCTTTTTCTTTGTATTCACATGTCGATTAGATTGGACATAGGGATCTTCAAATGTAAGTGGATTCTTGAATTTCTGATTTATTTGTTTGACATCCAAATTGCTTCCAAAAGACTTGGGATGTGTGGATGAATAAGACTGATATGGATGGTTCATATGGATGTGTTGATATGGAGGTTTCAAAGATGCATGTTTCTTTTGATCTTGATAGGAGATAGGATAAGTGGATGGACGGATGGAGGGATATATGGACCCAATATATATGGAAGGTTTGAAGCTTTCCACTTTTGAACATATGGACAAAGGATAGATTTGGAAGATGGAGAAGGCTGATTCTTGTGTGAAAATGAGTATCAACATCCTTGATTTTGAATTTACTACCTCTTTGATTTTTCTACTATACTAAGTGATATTTTCTCCTTCTTTCATTCTTAGGTCATCAAACCTCCCTCTTAGGATTTTTGCCTTTGCTCTTAGTACATTGGCATCTCCTCCATGTATCAGATTCAACTTATCCCACATTTGCTTTGCAGAGGTGTAGGTTTTGACATCTTCAAACTCAACATTAGAGACTGATGATGCACGTTCTATCATCATGTAATTACTCTCATGCTTTACTCTTAATTTCTCAAGAGTCCGAGGTCCTATAGGAAACACATATTCAGTATCTAAGTATTGAACAATATCATTTCCAATACCTGATATGTGGAGTCTTATTGTGCTTTTCCATTATGCAAAGTTGTCTTTATTCAACTTGGGCACATCTTGTATGTTCATCTTGTGATCTTTTTCTTGAGCTGTTAAACTCCCTTTCTAAGCACACAATCTCTGATACCAATTGTTAGTAATAATTGAGAGGGGGGGTGAATAAGTGGCCTCATAGATATTCCAATAATCAACCCAAAAATTTATTACCACAATATTAAGCCTCTAGTTATCTTCAGTCCTATAAGATGAATGCCTCCAAATACTATTATCAAAATACTACTGCTCGGAATGCTTTGTTAAACCTTCTACTGTATGTTTACCAAATAGTAGTCTCTTAATTTACCGAAAGACAATAAATCATTTAGAGTATAACGATCAATCCAGATTAGCTATGTGTAATATAAAACACTAAATTAATGACTCATAAACACATTGACACATGGATTCTTAACATGGAAATCATGTTCAGGGAAAAACCACTTGGGACTGGTAACCCAAAATTTTCACTCTTCTGAAGTGAGCTTGGTGAAGAGCCAACCCTATTAAAGGTTACAAACACACTGTTAGGTGTGACCTTGTTAGAGGATTTAAAATTTTAGTTTTTCACTTGATATTGGGCATCTCTATGCTACCTTCCTTGATCAAACACTCACTTGGCCTGTCAATAGGTATATGGCATCTCATGCTATCTTCATGATCAAAATTTTTGATACTCCTGTGGATTTTTTTCAATATAAAAAGGATCTTTAAATCCCGCTCGGTTAAGAGACTTTCTGAATCAATGGTTAAACTAAAACAATATGATCTGTTCACATATACAACTTATACTTGCATATTTTTAGATCTATTGTAATCTCGTAAAACTAACCTGATCAATATATCTTTGTTAATAGCTTTGCTCCACTTAACTTCTTCTTGATGATGTTGTGCTTTGTTTCTCGGTGTACACAGAAAACTTTAGGTCTTTCCTCAGCTTGATTGATCAGGACTGTATGAAGTTGCTCTTCAATAGTTTCTCTTCAGCATCCTCTTTTCATTTATTCACCCACTCAATTTGTAATGAATTAAGTTGTCTCTTCTATAGACATGATATCACTGTTGTTAGGTTCTTGATTTTCTTGATCTTGGTGTGATCCACAATTCTTGCCAATTAGATTTAAAGAAAAACTCTTCTTTTATCTTGCAGAGATCTTCTTGCCAACTAGACAAAACAACTTTAAATCCTTTACTTATCTCTGGATTTATCTTGTCGATGAAAACAAAGATAACTACTAGTTAAATCCATATTTAGCTCTGCCAGCTAGATATTTTGTCATTTCTGAACTCAAGTTAATTTTAGTGTTTTAACTATTTGATAGCTTTGGTCAACACTCCAGTTCTCCTCGGGCTTCTCAGTCGATTTACACTATGTTTCTGTAAATTAAATAAAATGGGATTGGAGGGATGATGTAAAATGTAATGTGATATGATGTTGTAGATAATAAATGTGGGGTGGTAAATTTATTTATATTACTAATGTAGGATAAAAATGTAAATGTTTGAAATGTGTTGTAAATAGATTGTTTATTGATTTGCTTAGAGTATATTGATTTCCTTAATCCTAATTGAATTGTGTTGATTGTGGATTGCAATTGTAATTAAGGAGAAGATAAGATGCTCCTTTTATCCTCAAATGCACAAATGAGAGATCCAAATTGATCAACCCAAGAAAATGGGCTAATGTGCAAATGAATCAATTATTTGGAAAAGAGAATGAGAAGGATATCTTAAATTCTGTAAATTGATTAAGTAAATATGCTTTATTATAGTAATTGAAAAGGATAAGAAGAAGAACCAACCTTGAAATATTGCAGATCAAAGAATGTTGTTTTTTGAGGTCTGTAGACCATTTCTGGAAAATCAGATAGTTGGGATCGAACCAGAACGCAGAGACGAACAAAACCCATAAATATTTTTCCGTTTTGATGTCATCTTATGAAAAAGGTCGACCTTGACCCACAAATGTCACCCCTGACCCAATAATGTCGACCGTGACCTACATAGGTTTGACAGAAAATTTGTTCACACCGTCCGCAAGAACGCCGAAAAGGGTATCCAGATCTGGTCTCAAAACTACAATCCTGAACCTGTACCTGCAAGAAAAAAGTTTTGTTTGTTTTGGGGGAGGGGTTTGCCTTAGTCAAACCCCAGTTTTGGAATTAACCTTAGATATATATAATTGAAATTGTAGAAATGGACAAAGTAAATGCATAAATTCACCTTGCTTTGTAAAAGTCCTTGTGGAGGATTCGAATCCTTGAACCCACAAGTATGCCTCAAAATGTGGAATGTAGAAAGGTAGGATTTCTTCAATCTCTCGCTTGTAGATCTCCAACACCAAGTCTTGAATGGGTTCTTGACTTTGAAATAGGCTTGGAAGAAAGTGGATGAAGAGATCAATAAAAAGGGCACTATGTAGCTTGAATCCTTCAATGGCCTCCAATGGATCTCCGTCATGAAAATGGATGCTTGAATGGATGAATGCTTGCTTCAAATATTACTCCTTAGCTTGATTGAATCACAATTGAAGATGCTTTGAGAATGCTTGATTTCGAAGACTTCTTGTTTCTCAATCTTGCTTAGAGAAAATGAGAGAGAAAGCTTCCCTTTTCTACAAAACTAGGGCACAATATTCTAAGGAGGCTGACATAGGAGGATTAAATTTCCATTAAAGCCTTTACCCTTAGGAGAGGACCTATATTAAATATAATTTAGGAATCAACACTTCAGAACCCGAAACAGCCGACCTAGAAGCGGGAAATACTTTTTGCAAAGGCCGACAACTAGAAACTATGAGACCCCAGGATTTGAACCCTGGGTCAAGGTCGAGGTCAACCTTGAACTAGGTTAGGGTCGAGGTTGACATAGACCTCTCAGGTCGACCCTGACCCTGAAACCCATAATCACCAATTTGCAGTCTAGAATGCAGAAATTAGGCTAAACAGGAGTGTAAAGAGGGACAAAATAGGGGGGAAGCCATGTCAAGATTAGGAACCCATTCAAGGTGCTTTCCATGACCCCAAACCACTTACTCGAAAGGTTAAACAAGTCTAAAATGGAAGTGCTTCCATTTTTTGACTATACAGTTTCTGGTTGTCGGTTATTCTTGTGATTGTTCTCGTTGGTAATGCTCATCGATGTTCTTGCTCGGGCATCACTGTGACTTGACTTTCGGTGATCTCTGTCCACTAGGTTCCACTAGCTGTCAGTGTTTGAAGTCATATTGTGAATTCTTGTATTTTATGCATTACTGAAAGAATAATCTTTTTCTCTTTGATTATCTGAAGTCTTTGACACTTTGGTTATAACCGATTAGATTATATCAAGTTGACATCAATGACAATACAATCCATTAACTGATTTAATGTCTTGCATTATCCTTCTACATTTTGGTGGTCAACTTAACATCTTCAAACATTCAATCAGTTAGATGTCATTAGGATATGCATAGGTTGGATGTATTGAGAAAGATTTGAAGACTTTCAAGAAAATTCACATAGCAGATTGCAAACTCGAGTAGACAAATGAGAGATGTGGAAGAACATATAAGGCAATATCTGGAACTATTCAAGACATGTCTTCTATTTGAAATAGTGCCTCTAAGATGTCACCTCAAGCAATGAGACAATTTGATTATAGAATGTGTGTGAAGCATGTTAGTTGTTTGCCTAAATGCTAATGTGAAGTGTAGAAACAGAGGATGTACACAAGCCATTTTACTTAATGTCTCTAGAAAATACCAAGGCATAAACTAAAGAACATTAATTTGATAAAATGCATCAAAGGAATATACAAGCATAAACAAAGCATGTTGAACTATTTGAACAATGTCAACCAAGTATGTTGATCTACAATGTAAATAAGATATGTTGAAATTTTTGAACAATGTAAAGAAAAAAAGTTGAACTTCTTTTAATTTAAATACAAGGCACTTTAATTATTTAATAGAATTGATGTAAAGAGATTTCATTACATTGACTGCAAGGATTATAAACAAAGCATGAAAAGTACTTTTAGATCTATTTAAACATGGTGTAACACCAAAATAATAACATTAACCAAATGACAACCAAATCTATAAAGGATCAAAGGTTGTCTCAGTGGGCATGCCACATGTACGAGTGAAGGAAATTGAAAACCAAATTAGAGGTTTAGTTATTCCAACATCACAAAAATGGAGTATTTCAAATAAACACATGTAAAATAAATGTTAAATAACATAATGCATTTGACAAAACGTTATTTCAATTGCACTCCTATCTACCATGATTCTTGCAATCAACATTTTGGTGCTCTCAACAATATAGTGTACCAAATGGATAATGGAGAATGAAGATGTAGTATGAAAATAATACATACATACAACGCATGGAAAAGACATAATATGAAAATGAACATAAATACATAAATATAATGCATGACAAAGACATAATATGGAAATAATACATTCATACAACACATGCCAAATATATAATATGGAAATAATACATACATAGAACACACGACAAAGATAAAACAATCAGAAATGAACATGTAGATATGTATATATGAAATAGTTTTGTACAAAATGTCACACATGCCATCTCAAAAATTTACAAAATCAACATATCTAGATACAATATGGCATACACCATCTCAAAATGTGCCATATGGAATCTCAAAATAAGAAGTTCAACTACAAATGTTTCTAGGACATCATATTCTACTGGTGGATGATTAAAGTGAAGTCTCTTTGAACTACTCTTTGGCTCTGATGGAACCTACATTCAAACAAAAAAGTGAAACCCCAAGTTAGATTACTTAATTTATATGGTTTCTATGAATAATAAATAAAAATTTAAAATCATAATCAACAATAATAAATAATTTTTAAAAAAAAATTAAACTCTCATGTACCTTGCCTCTCTGTCTCCTCATGCGGTTAGGAGACCTAATATATGTTCTTGGTAGTGAAGGGACAATGCCACCAATGTCAACTCTAACCTGTATATATTTGTGAACATGAGATTGATCTATGAATTATACTATTTAATGTTAAATCCTTGGTAGCAAATATATATTTCAAAATAATTGAATTAACATTAAAGCTTACCTGTGTTGAACTTTCTTCAGGAAATGTTAGTTGGTTCATTAGCGATACAAACCCTTGGCATGGTACCTCTGTCAAACTAGGGATGACCTACAAAAGTCAAACAGATAATTCATACAATCATGACTTGATCATTGTAAATATATACTTGATAGTAAAAAAACACATAAATTTAGAAATATACGTACTGTGGGGCTATCATTGTGAATTGAGATGCATGTGACTCTATCATAGTGAACGGTCTCACGACATCATCAGACACCACCCTCTGTCAAATAAAACATGTAATTAAAAATGAGTACGCACAAGTGACAAGTATACATTGAAGGCATTATATTTTTCCATTAGTATGCTTAGAGAAAAACATGATCTGCACCATCGGTTTACTCTACATCGACAGACAGGGCACAACACTATCCAATGCCAAGGTTACCTGACAAACACTATTAAGTGTTACCCAATGACAAAAAGGTAAAAGATACTCGATGAGTAACAATAGTGCTACCCAAAAGTACAACAAAGAGAGGCTATCGATAGATATAGGGAACCCGATGAACAATTCAGTCAAGGAACGCCGACAGACTGCAAGTTCAAACCAACGACCAAGAATCGATAGTCAGTTACATTCTGCAAAAAGTGGATCTGACTTTCCACATCAGATAAATCACTGAAGTTGTATTTATAAATTCTTGATTTTCTTTTAAAACCATTATGTGTGGAGGAAGCAATGTAATTGTTAGTGTTTTAATTAGTTTTACTGTTTTAAAATATGCAAACTAAAGATGAAGCTCAAGTTGTAAACCTTGGATCTGAGAGTTAACATTGTAAAATGTGAATTCCAAGATAGGTCAAATACTTGTATAAATAAGTGCTCAATCCATTGAGAATAGTAGTTGTTCAATGAAGATAATAGCCATGAAGAGAAACTAAAGACCAGACAAATAATTCACGCAGAAGAACAAAAACATAATCTAATTAGTTTTCAAGAACAGAACAGAGGCTACCGACAAGCAGAGAAAAGGTATTCATCAATCACTTAAGGTGATATTATTATGGTAAAAGTTTTAATGGATCTATAAATCAGAAATAGTATATTTCATACAGTCAGGTCAACATTTGTACTCATTCTAACAAGTGTAGTATGTAACCACCTAAATTTGGTCTGTCGCAACTGTAGACCCTATTTTCCCTAAGTGTGATCATACCCTCGATTTATGTCCAAACGACCCTGTTACTGCTTGGCATAAATCTTTTTAATCAATTTAATGTCCTAGGTGATTTTTTTATCATTGATTTATATTATCTACTATAGCCATACAATCCAAATCAATATCGACCAATCAGATCAAATCAAAATCAAACATGGCTATAGTATTTAATATGAAGGAATTAAATAAATCTCTAAATCAAATAATCAATTGCAATCCAAACCATTCCCCTAGCCTATTAATTTTATTAAAATGGCTATAGTCCCTTAATTATTAAAAAGCAATTTATTTGTTTTAATAATTAAATCCTATATTTCTAAATGAATTAAATAAGTTTATTTCATTTATTAATATTCCCTTAAACCCTAACCTAACCCATTTCAACCACCTCTACCCTGGGTTCTAACCCTAACCTAACCCATCTCACCCACTTCTACCCTGGGTTCTAACCCTTCTCACCCCATTCACCCATGCTAATCTAATCTTAATCCTAAAATTCTCTCTAAAACACTTCCTAATGTTGTCACATTCCATTAAGGAATGCTTAGCAACTCAACCCACTTGAGAAAGTCCACTTTCTCAAGATTGACCTCCTTAAGGTCCACTTCCTCAGGCCACCCTCTTACACCCCCACATGCCTTATTAATGACCTTCATTAATGAAGATTCCTTAAGCCCATGTCTCTCCCATGCCTCATTAATGCCTTGGGCATTAATAGCTCTTACATATGCATTTATTGGGCCTCCAAGTTCATAAATGAACCTTGTCCCCCTCTCTCTCTCCCATTCTTCTATAAATAGAAGCCTGTTTTGAGAGCAAATAGGCCTTCTTTAGAGATCAAATTTGCATTGTTATGCTGCCATTTTCATGCTAGATTATAAGCTATTTCATTTCAATACTAATTGTTAGTGTTATTTCATCTTTCATAGCTTAGATGCATGCTTGTTTCATCATTCAGCTTGTTTTTAATTAAATCCTTCATACTAGGTTGTATTGGTCACTGTTTCATCAACATATTCTGAGGGCTGATATGTTGGTGGTCATACTCCTCCTAAGTTAGAAGGCAATAGATCGGTTTTAGAGGGTTTCATGTGTTTTTCATATTTTCACTAACCCTATGTTACTAACATAATGATCTATTGATTGTTTGTGTACATTCCGATAGGTACCCATTTACACACGAACATAGTACACTAATGAAATCCTTTCAAGAAAGGTGGGCTTAACTGTCCTATTGTAAATCTCATAACTGAGTGCACACTTAAATCAGTGTTGCTAAAGCTCTTAACAAAGCAGATCTTAACAGGTCTCCACCTTAATACTCTTAATAGGGTAGATCATCAGAAGTGATCAAAATTGTAAGCCTTAACTGCCTCCTTTCCATTATGTAGATAGTGAAGTTTTGTGGCCATCCCCACCGCGGTTTTTACTTCCTTATAGGAGTTTTCTGCGATACCATATCTTGTGTTGTGTTTGTCAATTTCATGAATATTTCTACGAATGATTGAAAAATATTAAAGATTGTGAAAAAACAATAGATACATAAGAAAGAATAACAGTAATGGTTGGTAAATTAGAATTGAATGATTACTAATGATGAATTGTGTAAGGTGCTAAAAATTTTAGAGGTACTAATTCACCCCTCCCCTCTCAGTACTACTTCCCATTAATTCCACCAATTGGTATCAGAGCTGAGTATCATCTTGAAAATCTTAAAGGCTTAAGAGCAAAGATCATACAATGGAGAAGTACAAACTTGATAAGAATATTGAGAACAAAAAGCTTGAAATACAGATGCTCTATGAATAGTATAAAGAAGCAAGAATCAAGATGAGAGAGCTGCTGGATGAAAGAAAAGGTATGGCTACCCAGAACAATGAAATAGACTATCAAGAAGAAGAAATTCCATATTTCTTTAAATCTTTAGGATCAAATGCAAGTAATCATCAGATACATCAGAAGAGAACATCACAAATCTAAAGGAGATCAATCTACATCTGACAGAGAAAATAAAGATGCTGCAAATTAGTCAAGAGACCTAGATGGTAAGAATGATTGATGTGATGAGTTATGCCAGACAAGCTGAAATAGAAAGAACACTTGCTATTGGTGATAGAAGGAAAATTTCAGAGAAACTACAAGAAAAGGAAATGGAAATTCAAAGACATGCTGAGCATCACTATGATCTCACAAATCAGATTATCCTTATGAGTAAAGAAGTAAACAGAATAAATGTGGAACTCATTGAGAGAATACAGATTATCGGTGAACTAAGAGAAGAAAATGAAAAGATAAAGCATGAGGTAAGAATTCAACAACAACATAATGAGATTATCAGAAAGGCTGAAGAAAACAATAAAAGAATGGATGACTTTCTTGAGGGACAACAAAGAGTCAACAACAACAATGGTATAGGCTTTACCAAAAATGAAGAATCATCAAATCCAAAGAATGTCTACGAAAATCCAAGACCAAGAAAGCTAACATGCAAGCACTGTAGAAAGCAAGGGCACACATCAAATGCATGCAGAGGTAAAATGAAAGGTACTCCTAAATCTACACCTACACCTTCATTCATAGGATTCTGTTATAAATGTAACAAGAAAGGACATAAGGCTTATGAATGCAAGAGGAAGATAGAAAAGACAAAGAAGGAAACCTACATGGACAAATACTGTCCTATATGCAAGATGAATGGGTACACATCTGAAGAATGCTGGAAAAAGAAAAGGCAAGTATGGAAGCCAAAAGCTAAAGAAGTTCCTTATCAGCCAAAGAGAATCGATAATCAATATGTATGGGATTACAACACTTGGACAAACTGTACATCATGTGGCAGATATGGTCACATTGTTGCAAACTACATGAGAGCATGGACCAAAAGGTCTAGAGGCTGGTCAAACCCCAGAATGACATGCTTACACTGTCATAAAGTTGGTCACCTCAAGAATGATTGCAAAGACAGATTGACAAAAACAAGCACATATCCCAATGGTAACACCATTGAAGATATCCAGAGGGAGAGAGACAAAATGTGGATAAAAGATTCAAGCAATGATGAAGCTAGACCAAGAAATGCAAATGGTGACACCCCATCCAATGGATCTGGTGACACCACCAACCCCACTTGAGCTGAACAAGTAAGTATGGAACTATATTATACCAAGTTATATTTTGCATCAATTCTATTATATAAATTTATAGATAGTCAAAATCTGCATGAACCAAAGATGCATACTACTTTACTTGTTACTAATCTAAGAATGCAACACCGTCAGTAAAAACTTACCAAAAATCATCGGTGAACACAATAATGAGTTGTTTATGCTTACCAGAAATTGTCGGTCCACTAGTAAATATGGTAAACTACCAATATAACTCGATGACCATCGGTAAGAAAGCAAAGTTTAGAATTGGTCGTGACAGAATACCAATATCTATCGGTAAAAATCAAAGTGGTTAACAAACTACCCTAAGAATCATATCTTCACCAACAATGATTGGAAACATCCTCCCACCGAAACCCGTCTTCACATCCCAATGAGTTGTTGAGCATTTATTGCAAATACTTAGGTCAAAAAGTCTTTAAATAGTCGATAGGACAACTTCATTTTTCACCCATGATTTGAAGAGAAAGCAGAGTGACATCAAAGTGATTAAAGAGCATAAAGTAGAAGCGTCTACAAATCGATTCAGCACACAAAGAACAGAGTCCTCATCACCATTGTTAATCAAAGTAAGTACCAAAGGCACCGAAAGATCTCTGTCATTGTTTTGTCAAGAAAGCCCTAATTTCCAGAAAACCCTAAGTACTTGAAAAACAATGGCAACCACATCGAGAACTGCTAAGTTGAAGAATGAAAAGAAGAATGTGGTAAGACAAATCAAGAATAGCACATGTGTAGAACCTAAGTACAAAATCTGTCTAGAAATTGCATCAAAACCTGATGAAGCCGACGCATTTTCAAAAATTTTGCCTAGGGTTTTACTCATAGAAGACATTAGGTCTTATATTCACTGCAAGATTGCAGAGATAGGTGATCTAGAAATGGATGAAGCTTTTAAGAAACTATGTGATTCCGAAGGAAAATTGAAAGAAGAACACAAACACTTGGAGGTCAAAGGGTTAACCAATGCCCTACATTTCCTAAGGAAATTCAAGATAGAATGGATTAGGTTAGTCTTGAGTAGGATGCATGACAATAAACTATGGCTAGACCAAACCAAGAAAATAACAAAGGATGCTCTTCATGCTTTCACTAGTTATCCGATAACTGACAAGCCTAGGGAACACAAACATCCATCCATGAAAGAATTTACAAAACTCACCAATGCAGAAGGAGACAACAAAGGTCTCAAAGTAAACACAATCACCGACGAAGAGTTGAAATTTGATGCATGTGTTATTGGGTACAAAAAATTTTAGGCTAGTAGAATGAACAACATTTCTATAACAACACTAAGCACAACTTACAAGATTGTAACAAAAGGAATTCAGATGGATCTGTGTGAGATCCTATTGAAACAACTTGATGAAAATATGATCAAAATTAGGTCTACAAAGAGAAACACATATAAGTTTGGATCACTTATCATGTGTACATTTTTCTATTTTCAAGAATACTTTCCTTCAGTAGGAAAAGTTGTATGGGACTCTACCAAACCGGTAACCCAACAGATTAGTGAACTGATTAAGTCACTAGGAGACAACTTTGAGTCTATCATGTCTGCATACTTTCTTGAGTTCAAGGAAAAGATGATGGAAAGAATTAGGATTCCTGAACAACTAGTTGAAAAACACAAAGATGAGATATGTTTCATGGAAGACACAGACTACACACATATCAAACTAGTTATACCAAGAACAGGTTAGTTAGCACCATTAGACTATGAGATCAATATTGATCTAGCTACAAGTGCAATTGAGGCACTGATCAATGAGCCCGTTGATAAGAAACAACCAAGGTTTGGAACATATGAGGAGGCCAAATCTAAGAAAAAACATGGCCTAGAAGTCAAGAAAACTATAAACAAGAAAGATAAAATGGTTAAGAATCTCAAGAAGATTCTATCGGTCACAGAAGAAGAGCAGGATCAACAAGTGGACCAATGAACAAGGCACCACTAGTGAAGAACTAGAAGAAAAGAAATCAGATATAGAGGCTACTGAATCTAATACACCTCCATCTCCACCTCCTGTAAAGAATCAAATAACACAAAGTCAAACTGGTGCTACCGATACCACACCACTTAAGAAAGGTCAAGTAAGGACCTATATGAGGAAGCATCCAGCAAAAAGAACAAAATAACAACTTGTCAAAACCACACCAACAAAGAAAAGAAAAAGGTTTGTTAGGAAAAAGGCTGACTTGGATGACACCAAAGATGATGAACCAGATGTAGTAAAGAAAAACTTTAGAAATCAAATGGTAGATGAAGCTGCCAAATCAATTGCTACTCATGGCACAATGATTGATAAAAAGATTAGGCAATGGGATACACTGAATCCAAAGGATCAAAATAAGATACAAGAGGAAGTTATAAAATCAATGATTAAGAACAAGTATGCCCCTGCTGAATTTATAAGTCAAATACCTGAAGAGCTAGGTAAAAGGGTATACCAACAGTGGTCATATGCCCTGTAAACATAAAGAGAAGCAAGAGAAAGAGTTCTTGTGAGACTGATGCCTCCTGAATCCAAAGTTGAAGAGATACAAGAACTACTAAAGAAACACTCAAGTAAATTTGTAGCCAAAATAAGGTCTTACAAAGTAATAGAGAACAAGTTTATAGAACTGGATTCAATGATAGAAACCAAATGGAGACATCTCCTAGATTTACCAGCAGAGTCAACAAGTGTTGAGAAGAAATTACTTCTCACAAACACACCTCACAGAGAGGAGGAGACAGATAATGCAAGTCCTCAGCATATTGCTCTAGACAATCAAGAAAGTGACGATGAGCCTATAAACTTAGATACAAGCATGGATGATAATATCTAAGATATCACTCACTATGATTCTGACAATGATCCAAAGAAGAAAGATGATGTAATATTTATCACACTTAAGGATCAACAAAGCCATCAAGTACTGAAGACATCAGATGGTAAGATAATTGACATTGCTAATGAACAAGTGTAGGACACTTCAATCATGCACTCAAAAGTGAAAGACCCTGCAGAAGCTATACAAAAAGATGAGGATGCCACTGATGACAAGGCACTAACTGATGAGCAGGACACCAATACTGACAAAGCCCAAGTCACAACTCAAAGTAACATGCCTGTCCTAATGAAGGCAATAAAATTACTAGAGGGCAATGAGGGATCAAATGAAAAGAAAAAAAGCACACCCAAAGACAAGGGTGATGAAGAAGCCAAAAGAACAACAGATACAACTGCAGAGAAAGCTACAACCAATGATCAGAAAGATACATCTATTGATCAGAATAAGGAAGAAACTCAAAAGGAAACAAGGGACAATAAAAAAAAGGTGAAGAAGGAAAGAAGGATGAGATAACAAAGAAATCAGGAGCACATTCTGCAGAAACACCTAAGGTTAATGAAGAGATGTCTTCACATAACCGACAGGTGCAAATTGAGCAGAAAACACAACATGCATCATCAACAAAACCTTCCCCAAGCAAGTCAGAGCGAACAAATGAACTAGCTATGGTAGTTCATACATCTGCATCCCCTCAAATCTCAAAGAATAAGAAAGGAAAGAATAAAAATCCAGTAACTCTGGATGAAATCGTTGAGATTCCAGTTTGTGATCCAAGGAAATTGGATCCAACAAAATTGATAAAATATGCAAATATCTATGAAATAAAAGCCATTCAAGACAAGTTGAAGAGAGCGGCAAAAGAGGCCAAGGTGCTGGAAGTAGCAAGAAATATACTTCAACAAATTGTACCAGACATAGATATTGATCAAATGCTCCAATTATTGATCAATTGGTCATACTCACAGATGCAATAGCATCTTAGAATACTAATGCTGAGAAGACTATGGAAGAGAGACTTGAAAAAAAGTGTGAATTCAAGCTTGTAGAGAAAATAAGCCAAGAAGTGGCACTGAAAAAGGTCAAGCTATCTGAATTGGTAAGTACAATTGACCCAATTTTATCAAAAGTTGTTACCTTAATCAAGAAATTGTGCACTTTAGATCAACTCACTAAGGAGTATACCGACAATATAGAAAAAATAGATGTTGATCTTTAGTCCAGTGCACAAAATCTAGCCAACACAGAAGAAGCACTTAAACTGCACAATCAACAAATCATACAGGCTAGGAAACAAAGATATGACATTTAGTTTTGTAGAGATGAGGTCAATGAGATCCAAGTTAAGCTCTTACTGACACTTACACTCCTGCAACAAAATATGACATAGTCAAATACTCTAATTGCCACCCCGAAAATATCTTTCCTAGACAACATTTATGATATGCACGCAAGACTAGAGTTGCAACACATGGCACTAGAATAGTTGAAAGAACATTGGGAGAAACTAATGGAAGATATCAAAATTACCCATTAGATAACATATTTGACACATTGTAAGTTACACATTTTTGTCACAATTTTGGCATATTATAAGTTGTGCATTTTTGTCATCAGTATCAAAGAAAGGGGGAATTTGATATGTACATCACCTTAATTAAAAGGAGGATATTATATGTATAATAAACAAAAGGGGGAAATAATTTACATAAAGAAATCAAATAGTATACATGTACATACTCGTACACTGTACCGATGCACACAGTAAGGGGGAGTCATATTATGACAAGGATATAAACATGGTGTAATAATTTCAGTATATGCACATATCCGTTTTTGATACTAATGTCAAAGGGGGAGATTGAAGGCATTATATTTTTCCATTAGTATGATTAGAGAAAAACATGATTTACACCATCGGTTTACTCTACACCGACAGACAGGGCACAAGACTATCCAACGCCAAGGTTACCTAACAAACACTGTTAAGTGTTACCCGATGACAAAAAGGTAAAAGATACCCGACGAGTAACAACAGTGCTACCTGACAGTACAAAAAAGAGAGGCTATCAATAGATATAGGGAACCTGACAAATAGTTCAGTCAAGGAACACCAATAGACTACAAGCTCAAACCGATGACCAAGAGCCGACAGTCAGTTACATTCTGCAAAAAGTGGATCTGGCTTTCCACATCAAATAAATCACTGAAGTTGTATTTATAACTTCTTGATTTTATTTTAAAACCATTATGTGTGGAGGAAGAAATGTAATTTTTATTATTTTAATTAGTTTTACTATTTTAAAACATGCAAACTAAAGATCAAGGTCAAGTTGTAAACCTTAGATCTGAGAGTTAACATTGTAAAATGTGAATTCCAAGATAGGTCAAATACTTGTATA
>MU223541.1:1758740-1784514 GCA_018584345.1 Thuja plicata | reverse complement strand
TCTTGTGTTATGTGTTTTTCAATTTCATGAATGTTTCTATGAATGATTGAAAACTATTAAAGATTGTGAACAAACAATAGATACATAAGAAAGAATAACAGTAATGGTTGGTAAATCAGAATTGAATTATTACTAATGATGAATTGTGTAAGGTGCTAAAAGTTTTAGAGGTACTGATTCACCCCTCCCCTCTCAGTACTACTTCCCATTAATTCCAATATACATGTATGCATAAATAATCTAAAATAATTAATTACCTTCCCCTTGTCAACACCAAATGTCTGAAACCCTCACATTGCCCCCAATGGCAACTTGTGAAACCTGCATCGGTATGTAATAAGATGATCATAAAAATTAGAAAACACATGTATATACTATTATAATAAAAGGAAACCAATGAGTACATTAAAATGTATATATCATGGAATTTTCAAGGCCAAATAATTTGACCAAAAGCATGGACCCCTCCACCTGTGCCATCTCCTCCTCTGTCATCAACTAGACATAAATGGAATACATAAAAAAACATAAGTGGTTAATTGTTATAATAAAATTCTATTAAAAATACGACGGTTTAAAATTAAATACAATTTATAACAAGTTAAATGTTTACTCTTACCGTAACACGAGTCCATGGCTCTGTACGCCCCTGATGCACATCTCCATGGGGTGCTTCAGTGCCTGTAGTGTGTTGCGTAGTATTGTCCACCTTGAAGATGTAGTTATATGCATCACTATGATTCAGGGGACCCAAGAACATATTCTTTCACATAACACAAGTATGGAGCACACAAACATGTGAGCTCGTGGAGGATGTAGAAGCGATGACATGTAATTGGTTGAATGTTTGAAGATATGAAGTTGATCACCAAAATGCAAAAGGATAATGCAAGACATTAAATCAGTTAACAGATTGTATTGTCATTGATGTCAACTTGATATAATATAATTGGTTATAATCAAAGTGTCACAGACTTTAGAGAATCAAAGAGATAAAGATTATGCTTTCAGTAATGCATACAAGAAAATCATTCATAATGTTACTTCAAACACCGATGGCTAAAGGAACCCGATAGACAGAGATCACCAAAATTTAAGTCACAGTGATGCCCGAGCAAGAACACCAATGAGCATTACTGACGAGAAGAATCACAAGCATAACCGATAGTCAGAAATATTATGTAAACTGATGGAGAAGCCTGAGGAGAACTAAAGTGTTGACCAAAGCTATCAAAGAGTTAAAACACCAAAATTAACTTGATTTCAGAAATGAAAAAATATCTAGCTGGAAGAGCTAAATATGGAATTAACTGGTAGTTATCTTTGTTTTCATCGACAAGATAAAGCCAGAGATAAGTAAAGGATTTAAAGATAATTTTTCCAATTGGCAAGAAGATCTCTGTGAGATAAAACAAGAGTTTTGCTTTAAATCTAATTGGCGAGAATTGTGGAACACGCCAAGATCAAGAAAATCAAGAACCTAACAACGGTGATATCATGTCTATAAAAGAGACAACTTAATTCATTACGAAGAGTGTGGGTGAATGAATAAAAAGAGAATGCTAAAGAGAAACTGATGAAGAGAAACTTCATATAGTCCTGATCAATCAAGCTAAGGAAAGAGATAAAGTTTTCTATGGACACTGAGTAACAAAGCACAACATCACCGAACATAAGTAAAGTGGAGCAAAGGTATTAACAGAGATATATTGATAAAATTAGTTTTATGAGATTACAATAGATCTAAAAATCTACAAGTATAAGTTGTATATGTGAATAGATCATACTGTTTGAGTTTAACCATTGACTCAGAAAGTCTCTTAACTGAGTGGGATTTAAAGATCCTTTCTATATTGAGATACATCTCTAGGAGTATCAAAACATTTGTTCATGAAGATAGCATGAGATGCCTGGTACCTATTGCCAGGCCAAGTGAGTGTTTGATCAAGGAAGGTAACATAGAGATGCCTGATATCAAGTGACAGACTAAAATTTTAAATCCTATAACAAGGTCACACCTAAAAGTGTGTTTGTAACCTTTAACAGGGTTGTCTCTTCACCAAGCTCACTTCAGAAGAGTGAAAATTTTGGGTTACCGGTCCCAAGTGGTTTTTCCCTTAACAAGGTTTCCCCATTAAAAATCCATGTGTTAATATGTTTATGAGTCATTACTTTAGTGTTTTGCATTACACATAACTTAACTAGATTGATCGGTATACTCTAGATAATTTATTGTCTTTCGGTAAATTAACATACTGCTATTCAATAAACATACAGTATAAGGTTTAACAAAGCATTTCAAGCAATAGTATTTTGATAATTGTTTTTGAAGGCATTCATCTTATAGGACTGAAGATAACTAGAGGCTTAATATTGTGGTACTAAGTTTTTGGGTTGATTATTGGAATATTATTTAGGCCACTGATTCACCCCCCCACCCCTCTCAGTTATTACTAACAATTGGTATTAGAGCTTGTGTTCTTAGAAAGGGAGTTTAACATCTCAAGAAAAAGATCACAAGATGAACAGATGAGATGTGCCCAAGTTGAATAAAGACAACTTTGCATCATGGAAAAGCATAATAAGACCACCTATCAGGTATTGGAAATGATATTGTGCAATACTTAGATATTAAATATGTGTTGCCTACATGACCTCACACTCTTGAACAATTAAGATTAAAGCATGAGCACAATTGCATGATGATAGAACTTGCATCATCACTCTCTGATGTTGAGTTTGAATATGTGAAAACCTGCACCTCTGCAAAGAAAATGTGGGATAAGTTGAAGCTGGTACGTGGAGGAGATGCCAATGTACTAAGAGCAAAGGAAGAAATCCTAAGAGGGAGGTTTGATGAGCTAAGGATGAAAGAAGGAGAAAATATCACTCAGTATAGCTATAGAATCAAAGAGGTAGTCAATGCTTTCTGAGGAATTGGAGGTGTACTTGAAGAGGAGATAGTGGTAAGTAAAATCTTAGGAACCTTATTGCTTGTATATGCTATTAGAGTTTCTTCTATTCAAGAAATGAGAGCAGTTGCAAACAATACAGTTACTCTAGATAGTCTGATTGGTAGACTAATTTCATTTGAGATGAAAAACTTTGATAATAGTGTCTTACCATCTATAGAATCTGCATTCAAATCTTCTTTAAAGATAAGTAACTGATGCAGAGGGTTTGACAATCTAGAACCTTTCCTCTCTCCTAGGTGCTTGTTTGACCTACCCAACCATCCAATGGTTGTTCTTTGTCAGATCTTCCACCAATTAGGATCTCCAAGACCATCTCCACCAACTTCTCCTCCAAGGTATAGTTGGTTCTTGGAAGACTCCAAGCTTTGTAAGCTCAACTAGTCCAACTAGTTAACCAAAAGCTTAACTTCCTTCTCTACAACTCCACCTAGATTGCAAATCCTCTTCCTAGGATCTTCCCACACACTTAATGAGACTCTTCAAAAACTTCTTGACCCCTTCTTGGTCATTCTTCATCCATCCAAACTCTCCAAGATGCTTCACCAATTCAATTGGTCTTTAACTCACTAGGAGGGTTAATTGCTCAACTCCTTGTAAGTCTATTTTCACCGATTTTGGTCTATTACTCCCAAAATCCCCTAATGAACTCACAAATAAACTTTAAAATATTCAAGCTATCATTCAACCCTATCAAAATCCAAAACCATGACTTCTGAAGGCACCCAAAACCCTACTTTCTCCCTGGCCCTAGATTATAGCCTATTAATTAGGCCTCTGGACTAGTGAACATGAACAATTGCAAAAATTGTCTCCAATCACTGATTCACCTCCAACCACCATTGAATCATTTTAGTAGACTATATAGTGCATCTATAAATGCCACTAAGTCTTCCCCAAAAGGTCTTGGGTGCCCATACAAATTCGATCTTCTCCCTGACCTGGCTCACCTGGTTTCACCAGTTAGCCATAGGGCTTCATCTTTGGACTATGAAATCCAAAGAGAACCAAAAATAAACCTTAAAACTATCTACAGACCCTAACCCTAATTTATCCATGGTTTTAGACACATCCACCAAAGGAAAACTAGGTTAGAGCCATTTTTAACAAGGTAGCACTGTTTATGTCTCTATTAGACCAATGACCTTCAAAAATGTACAACTTAACTTCTACTGAACTTCAAATAAAACTACCTATTGCATATGAAAGCTGAAAGGAAATACTACACAAACATGGAGCCTGATCACCTATGCCAATCCGTACAGGATCGTACAAAAGCAAAGACAAGTGTTGATTATGCAAATGAGGATACATACATCCGTAAAATGGTGTCAGAAATAAGTGTCTCAATCCAAAATCTCATTAACCTTGTCCAAACATCTATTCCATGCTCATATACTAAGCATGGGTAGTTACAATTTAGTTTGACCATATTTTCCCATTTCTTGCAAAAGTTGTTCGAGCAACTTTTTGCATTTTGAAGCATTTTGACTTTCTATGTCAACTCGATGATTGATGTTGACTCCTAGGACCCTAAATAGGATATGTAGGGTCCTAAAAAATACCTCTATCCCATGTTGCACTAAAATTGCAAATTTTCCACAATTTGAAGTCAAAAGACCCAAAACCCCTAATGAGCACTATAGCCCTTACAAAATTGAAGTTCGACTAACATTGCTTCCAACCTTTTGGAACTTATTCTACCACTCACACAAACTCCTAATCCAACCCTAAAAAACACTAAAACATCAAATAGGGAGGTGCCCTGCACCAGTAACTCAAGTCATAGACACACTGTTAGAAATGATAGTTAAAGTGATAATGAGGATCAAGAAATTGATGAGATTGAAGCACTAATGGCCAGAAGATTGCAGAGAGGAAAAGGTAGATACAAAGGTAAATTACCACTTGTATGTTTCAATTGTAAAGAGGTTGGAAACTTTGCTACAAGATGTCCAAATAGAAGAAAAGATGACAGATCATATGAGAAGAAGTTTGATAGAGGTGATAACAGAGATTACTAAAGAAGCTAACAATCTGACAAAAGAGATACCCGAGATTAAAAGGACAAAGGGAAGAAAGATTATTACCTATCTGAGAATAGAGCTGATGACACTAAAACCAAATCAAAAGAAGACATCGAGATGGTATTTGTAGCCATGAAGGATGATTCAGATGAAGATGAAGAAAGTTATGTAGAAACTGCACTCATATCTAAAGTTAGTAAAAATGATGTCTGGATCATAAATAGTGGCTGCACTCACCATATGACCGGTGGAAAACAAAATTTTGAGACTTTTGAATACTATAATGGTGGTTCAGTGAGAATGGGAAATGATACACCTTGTCCAGTTGAAGGTAAAGGAGCTATAATGTTGAATAACCTGATCAAATGTGAAAATGCTTAATGAGTAAAAGGACTGAATTATAATTTGTCAAGTGTTTCATAGCTAAAAAATTCAGGTCATACAGTAGCATTTGAAAATAAGAAGGCAAAGATCTTCAATGAATTAGGAAGATTGATTGGTACCGGTGAGCAGACAAAAGGTAACCTTTTCTATCTTGATGACACTAACACCACTTGTTTAATGGCTACAAATGAAGACATATGGTTGTGGCTTACCGAGGAATTTCAGAGTCTTATCAAGCATGACTAAGCCCAAGCATATCATGATAAATATAAGCAACAAAAGGAATGTCAAAGGCTTACTAAGCATGACTAAGCCCGAGCATATCATGTGAAAAAATTGTCAAAAAGGTAGGATGACAAAGTCTAGTTTCAAAAGTAAAACCCATACATCTAATGCAATTCTAGAATTAGTCAATACAGATCAATGTGGACCCATGAGGAAAAAGAGCTACTATGGAGATATGTATTTTATTCTCTTTATTGATGATTATTCTAGAATGATGATAGTCATATTCTTAAAATATAAATCAGAAGCATTTAAGATGATTAAATGGTATAAAGAAATGGTAGAAAAACAAAGTGAAAAGAAATTGAAATTCTTAAGGTCAGATAGAGGAGGGGAATGTACTTCACAGGAATTCACTAACTATTGCAATGAGCATGGAATTAAAAGACATGTTTCTACAGTGAGAACACCATAGCAAAATGGAATTGTTGAAAGGAGAAACATATCAATTGTTGACTATGCAAGAACATTGATGATTGAGAAAAGCATCACTCAAACTTTCTAGAGGGAAGCTGTCAGTACTAATGTCTACACATTAAACATAGTACAATTGAATAAGGACACAAAGAAGACACCTTATGAGCTTTGGTATGGTCATACACCCAATGTAAGTTACTTTAGAATCTCTAGTAGTCAATGTTATATTTTGAAGGATGCTAGAAATGGAAAAATTGACTCCAAAAGTGATGAAGGTATCTTTCTAGGGTACTCAACCAAAATCAAGGCTTATAAATGTCTTAACAAGTCATCTAAAAAAATCATTGAAAGTACAAATGTGAAAATAGATGAATTTGCAGAAAATAATGATAAGGAAAGAAGAAAATAACCAGAAGACTAAAACTATTTTATTTATACAGAACTTGACACTCTACATGAGCAATAGTGTATCACTCCCAAGAAACATAACATTGCACCCGAGCATCAGGCTAAAATTACCAAAAATTAGGAAAATCCTCAAGATGATGTTCCGAACAATGGAGATGAGAATGAAGGTCAAGAAGATGATCAAAATTATGAACACAGAGCTGAAACAAAACTTACCAAGTATTTCAGAAGACATCATCCATAGAATCAAAGCATAGGAGACAAGAAGGGTGGAACAAGAACAAGAAGTAAGTCACTAAACACTAGATATTTACTTTCTGATTTTGAGCCTAAATCTGATAACACTGCACTTGAGAATGACGAATGGGTTAGTGCTATGAATGAAGAAATATAATAGATTGAGAAGAATAGTACATGGACACTAGTGCCAAGACTAGATGACAAGAATGTCATCGGTACCAAATGGATATTTAGAAACAAGCTGAATGAGAATGGATAAGTCACAAGAAACAAAGAAAGGTTAGTATGCAAGGGATATGCACAAGAAGATAGTATTTATTATGGAGACACCTTTGCACCCGTTGCTATACTAGAAGGAGTTAGAAGCTTACTTGCTTATGTTGCATTTAATGGATTCAAGGTATACCAGATGGATGTCAAATCTGCATTCCTAAATGGAATACTGGAAGAAGAGGTATACATTGGACAACCAGAAGGGTTTGTTGATCCAGACAAGAGAAACATGGTATGTAGACTACATAAAGAATTGTATGGATTAAAACAAGAACCAAGAGCTTGGTATGAAAGACTTTACTCATATCTCATTAGAATAAAATTTGTTAGAACAAGTGAAAATATAAATCTATACTTAAAAGAAGATACCGATGGTAATATTCTGATTGCTGAAATTTTTGTTGATGATATCATTTTTGGGGGAAATGAATTGTTATGAAAATCCTTTTCTAATGAAATGAGAAAGGAATTTGAAATCTCTATATTTGGGGAGATCAAATTCTTTCTTGGTCTATAGATTCTTAAACAAGATGTAGGCATATATATATCACTCAGTCAAAATACATTAAGGAGGTGCTGAAGATATTCAAGATGGAAGATTCCAAACCAGTTGGAACACCTATGGCTATTGGATGTAAGCTGACAAAAGAAGACAAATCAATTGAGGTAAATCAGACCTTATATAGATCAATGATTGGAAAACTAATGTATGTTGTTCACACCAGACCAGATATAGCACATGCAGTTGGAATAGTTGCAAGATTCTCTGCTAATCCCAAAGAATCACATATGACTGTTGTTAAGAGAATTATGAGATATCTGAAGAACACCAAGGATTATGGATTATGGTATAAAAGAGAAGGAAAATTTGAGCTACAAGTCTATACAAATGCTAATTTGGCTAGAAACATTGATGACTGAAAGAACACAACTAGAGGAGCTTTCTTCATGGGTGAAAGAATTGTCACATGGATCAGCAAGAAGCAAGGATGCATCTCCCAATCTACTGTAGAAGAAGAGTATGTGGCTGCTGCTACAAATTGCTGCAATATTACATGGATCAAACAATTGCTAGAAGGTATGAATATGAATATTCTTGAACCAGTAATTATCTGCTATGATAACACAAGTGCAATTAAAATTTCTAAGAATCCAGTCATGCATGCTACGACTAAGCATATTGATATCAAGTATCACTATCTAAGAGAACAAGTGCAAGCAAAGGAAGTGACACTGGAATATGTTCAATCAAAGGAAACATTAGCTGACATATTCATCAAGCCATTACCGAAGGATACATTTGAGTACCTGAGATAGAGACTAGGGGTCCAACCCTTGTCTATCGGTCAATAAGATGACTAAGAGGATTGCATCAGCCTACACATAATCTGAAGATCATTGATATTGATGCAAACAGTGAGATAAATAGAAATAGATACATCTGTACATAATAAGTTACAAGTATGCACCGAATACCAGAGACATTGTATTGTTGATGGATAGGGAAATTCAAGGAATATATTATATAAAGGGATGGAACATGATATAGATAGTTTTTGTTTGGCATTCTTGTCAAAGGGAGAGATTATCTCATTATCATTAGGGAGAGATTTTCATTATCATAAGGGCGAGATTATCTCATCATCATAAGGGATAAATTATCTCATTGATCAGAAAAGATTATATCATTATCCATAAAGGTGAATTTCCTAAAAATCAGAAAGAAAGAGTTAATCAATATTCAAAGGGAGAGAAGTTGATTACATATGAAATATCCATCTAAGGGAGAGAGTTCAGACAAAGAAAAAGATTTTTGTCAAAAGAAAAAGAAATTATCAAGAAGAAGAAGAAGAACAATCAAAGTAGAGAACATATCAGAATAGAGACATTGGATTTTACATCTATTCAGTGAAGGGATTGAATATTGAAGACAACCATTCTGCATGAAACAAATCTAAGCTATTTTGAGCTTACCGAAAGCCAAACATATGTAATAGTTACAATAGGAAAGCTTGATGAAACTGTTATATTTCATATTGTATTAGTAATAGTATAGTATGATAATGTAGTATGTTGCCATCAATGCCAATGGGAGAGATTGATGACATGTAACTGATTGAATGTTTGAAGATATTAAGTTGATCACTGAAATGTAGAAAGATAATGCAAGACATTAAATCAGTTAATGGATTTCATTGATGTAAAATTGATATAATCTAATCAATTATAATCAAAGTATCAAAGAATTCAGAGAATCAGATAAATAAAGATTATTCTTTCAGTAATGCATAAAAGACAAGCATTCACAATGTGACTTCAAACACCGACAACTAGTGGAACCTGACGGACAGAGATCACTGAAATTCAAGTCAAAGTGATGCCCGAGCAAGAACACTGAAGAGCATTACCGACGAGTAGAATCACAAGAATAACTGTTGGCCAGAAACATAGTGTCAATTGACGGAGAAGCCTCAAGAGAATTTAAGTTTTGACCAAAGCTATCAAAGAGTTAAAAAACCAAAATTAACTTGAGTTCAGAAACGACAAAATATCTAGCTAGCAGAGCTAAATATGGACTTAAATGGTAGTTATCTTGTTTTTCATCGACAAGATAAAGCCAGAGATAAGTAAAGGATTTAAAGTTGTTTTGTCCAGTTGGCAAGAAGATCTCTGCGAGAGAAAATAGGAGTTTTTCTTTAAATCTAATTGGCAAGAATTGTGGATCACGTGAAGATAAAGAAAATTAGGAACCTAACAATGGTGATATCATGTCTATAAAAGAGACAACTTAATTCATTACAAAGAGTGTGGGTGAATGAATAAAAAGAGGATGCTAAAGAGAAACTGATGAAGAGAAACTTCATACAATCCAGATCAATCAAGCTGAGGAAAGAGCTAAATTTTTCTATGGAAACTGAGCAATAGAGCACAACATCATTGAGTAGAAGTAAAGTGGAGCAAAGGTATTAACAGAGATATATTGATCAGATTAGTTTTATGAGATTACAATAGATCTAAAAATTTTGAAGTATAAGTTGTATATGTGAATAGATCATACTGTTTCAGTTTAACCATTCATTCAAAAAGTATCTTAACCGAGTGGGATTTAAAGATCCTTTCTATATTGAGATACATCCCAAGGAGTATCAAAATTTTTTTTCACGAAGATAGCATGAGATGTCAGATACCTATTGATAGGCCAAGTGCGTGTTTGATCAAGGAAGGTAGCATACAAATTCTAGATATCAAGTGGTCCAAAATAAAATTTTAAATCCTCTAACAAGGTCACACCTAAAAGTGTGTTTGTAACCTTTAACAGGGTTGGCTCTTAACCGAGCTCACTTCAGAAGAGTGAGAATTTTGGGTTATCGGTCCCAAGCATTTTTTTCCTTAACAGGGTTTCCATGTTAAAAATCCATGCGTAAATGTGTTTATGAGTCATTACTTTAGTGTTTTGCATTACACATAGCTTAATTGGATTGATTGGTATACTCTAGATAATTTGCTATCTTTTGATAAATTAAGAAAATGCTCTTCGGTAAACATACAGTATAAGGTTTAACAAAGCATTCTGAGCTGTAGTATTTTGATAATTATTTTTGAAGGCATTCATCTTATAGGACTGAAGATAACTAGAGGCTTAATATTATGGTACTAATTTTTTGGGTTGATTATTGGAATATTTTTTAGGCCAATGATTCACCCCCTCTCAGTTATTACTAACAAGAAGGGCTAGAAGCATCAATATGAGGAGGCAACAATGTAGCGCTCTTCCTAACTAGTAGATCAATCAAGGAATGAATGGCTCGAATAGTCTGTGAGATGGCCTCAACAATAATATTAGGATGGTGCACTGTAGGAGGTGGTAAAATCTTGGGAGGGGGGACATATGTGTAGGATTTCACCCATTGTGCCCCTAGCTAATCCTGAGGAGCACCTAAGCCTACACCCTGGTACTATCTCATGCTCCAATAATTTACCTTGTGACCGAGCACAAATTCAGCTTATAATTTTATTGTGAATTAGAATGGGACATCCAAATTTTTGTGGGGTGGGCTATCAAAAACCATCCACTAGCAGTCCCAAAAGTTGTCACGTATTGCATAATTTATGCACCATTTAATTGACAACTTGGTTTTTTTAGGGTCCACTTTTAAACCAGTTTTGGGATCAACAAAAATGTTACTTATGTCATGTTTTGTTATATTTAGATCCAAAACTTGATCATAGTCAAGCCCATCATCAAACTGGGCATGCATGAATTTGCGACAAAGAAGTGCAGCATTGTGTTTCTCTGTGAGTTTCTCCACGCTTTCAATAATGGAGTTCAATGTGGAAAACATGGGGTGCAATCTGGGGATATTTGTATATGTGGTATGATATCCTCTAAGATGATTTAGATTGTCTCCTATGAGATCCCATAATGGTCATTAGTTTGAGATTGGTTGGTCTTCTAAAGGCAGACAATTGTTTTCAGGTGGTTCTGGATTGTTCATGAACTCATTGGGAGGGTTTTCTGATTGTTTTGAATCCATGTCTGATTCAAAAACAATAATGAATAAAAAATATCAATTTCAACCCTAGTTTATAATCAATTTTAAAAAGCAAAAAACAATATCATTTCAACCCTAGTTTAAAGAAAAAAAACCCAATTCAAAAACCAAAAACAACATTGAAACTTATAAATTTAACTTACCTCTTTACTGTAGCAAATTAGATATATGATTACAAACGGATACACAATATTTCTTGCTTAGCTGCTTCAACATTTTCACAATAAAAATGTTGAATGCAGTCATGGGCAACAATATATTTCCACTAATGGATATCAGATATCTGATAGTATCAGATATTCGATAATGCTTTAGCTTTGGATTTTGGCTTGGCCAAGTGTAATAACACCTAGGCCTACTCAAAAGTCAAAAAACTTTTGGGTGTGTTTTTGGACAAGTGAAAAACTCATTTTTTCACATCACCAGTTGTTGGCATATCGTGATCCTACACATACCCCGTTAAAGCAATTTCAATAGAAAGATTATCCTTGTCATTAGGGTTTACCCAAGCATATATAGTCTAGACTCATCAACAAACTTCCAACCAATGAGAACTCCCTCCACTTTAGGAGTGTCTACTAAGGAAGGTTGAGCACAAGCTAAGAAGATGACCATATCCAATCATGGAGAATTGTCTAAATCAAGCTATAAAATAGTGCCACAACCAAACGAGGAAGAAAAGGGTAGTATAAAGATTGAGATTATCCTTTATGAAAAGCATTGTCTCTAGTACCCAAAGGTTGAGAACAAAGAAGGCTAAGAGCCTTTGTCATAGCTGGAAGACCAGTAGTTGCCACACCCACACCCTAAACAATAAGAGTGATTAGAAGGTGCTCTAGATATAATGCAAGGAGCATTCTTCCACTTTACCAAGATCTCTTGGAGATAAGCACATTCAAGTATAATTTAACAAGCTTTAATATTCATAGAAAAATATTCATCTCAAAATAGCTTGAAAGATGACTTGCATTTCTATTTACCAAATGCTAAAGAATTTTTTCACTCTAAAAGAATACCAAATCTAGGAATACGTGAAAGGGAGACAAGACCATTCTCTCAATAGATTTATTTATTGGATAAATTAGGAAGTTATGACCCAAAAACATCTTGTATGGTATGTGTGATCTAGTCTTTTACATTTTATTGTTATATGTAGGTCTTACCAAAGGGTGTCACAATGATAGTTTGGGCAAAGGTAAGGACAAAACCCTAATTTTTAAAGATATGTCATAATCTTTAAAATAACTATAATTGTTTTCTTTACTTTTTTTAATTAAAGTTAGAGGATTGCAAAAGGAGGCTGCAACCCAAAATTTACCTTTCGATCATAAAAAATGAGCACGAGTTGTTACAATTTCAATTTTTTTTCATAAATTCACTTTATAGGCTACAAATTATGACTTTTTTATTTACTAAAATTTGTTTACTTATGATTTTTTTATTAATTTTTTACTTGTCATTGAAAAATTATGAAATTTACTTCATCAAAGTTTCGTATGTGGTAGAAATTTAAAAAAATAGTTTGAACAAAGATTATTATGCTTGATGAAAATGGTAACAGTAGAAAATGGTGGTTCCAATTCAAAAGGGCTTATTTTAACTATGAATTTTAGAAATAATATCTTCAAGATAAATTGATAAGTATAGATCATAAATGGATTTTTTCATCATGTTTTATGTATGTTCTTTTTCTTAGATAGATTGGTTCCAAATGGAGAAAATAAAGAGGGAGGAGGTGGAAGAGGGGGAGGAGGGGGATGAGATAGATGAAGGTGTCTAAGATAGATTGTTTAAAAAAATGAAAGAGGGAGGAGAAGGAGGAGGGGGAGATCGATGAAGATGAGAATGAAGAAAAGATAAAGTATACAATCCATGCACTTTAATTTTATTGAATACTACTTGGTGTTGAGGGGGATGAATTAGCAAAATTAAAAATTTTAACAACTTTTTATCAGATATTGATTATTCAAACCATCAATCAACATAAAATAAAGTAATAAGTAATGACACATAAACAATAGAATCACATGGAAAAACCAAGATGAGAAAAATCACGGTGAGAAATGCACTCATTATATCCAAATATTTGATTACAATTTTTTAGGCTAGTAGCCAAAGAACTCGTCACCCCTACCAATTTAGGTTTACTACCAAGGATTACACTTAATCTCAAGATATAGAAAATAGATATTCTATTAGAAGCACATTGATGCAACAACAAACGAAAAACTAAACCTCCTGATTTGTTGTAGTGACCTTCTTGTCTGATTTAGTAATATGAAAATCAGTTGTGCCTTGTTCCCATAAAATTACCTTCACACTTTAACATACACTATTCACATCAACCTCACATTCATTCATGCTCATTTCATTCATTTCCACCAAAATATATAGATATTTTTCCATCAATATCAACAAAGTCGGCCATAAAAATATAAGCATCATTGATACAAAATCAACTACCTTGAGAAAAGTACCCAATGAGGTCCATCCCAAGAGATAAGGAAAACCCAAATACATCATAAAATTTCCTTTGCAAATAATATACTCCATCCACATGCATCACAACTCCTTCCAAATCTAACGTGTGAAAATGTATTAAAAATAGGTTACTGGTTGACCCAAAACACTTCAAAAGAATGCAGCATGATCCAAAGTAATGCATGTCATGGTAAAATTGTACTTCTCTTGACCAATAGATAGACCCAAAATACTCAAATAAATTAACTACAAATAAGTTGGCCAAAAACCAACATAGACAGTAGAATAGTGCATGTGACAACAAATCTACACATGTGGAGAAAATCATCAAAAGATATTTGAACTAAAAAATTACATGAACCATCTAAACAAGTCCACCAAACCACATACCCTAAAATCCCATTGCGGAGAAGTGTAATCCATTCCCCAAGCCTATTCAAACCATTCAACAACTAGCCTTAATATTATTCAAACATCACATCAAATATTTGTCAAATAATATGTTGGGTACATGTACACATGATAGTGCAATATTCACAATCTTCCCAAGTCATTATTCATCAAATATTCTTCATCAATCAATTTCTTAACAACCTCTTCAAATATTCTTCATCAATTAATGTCTCAGCAGCCTCTTGAAATATTCCTCATCAATCAATGTCTTAGTAACCTCTTCTTAGTCTTAGTAATATCCCATTTTTCTTAACAAGCTAACATTAATGGCACACTGGAGGTTGACATCAATTACAACACTAACCATAATGCTAACAATCTCCCCCTTTATCATTGATACAAACACCAATGAGAATTGGGATAAAATAAAAAATAAAAAAAATCCTTCTAAATATCCTTCTTCCCATTTGACATCAAGGACAAAGGGTGCAATACGACTTCCTTTTGACTCTACAAATAATAGCTATGATTTCTCCCTCATCTAAGAGAATTGATTTTCCTCATTCCTTAATATAAATTTTCACCTACACTGCTCTCCCTAAGAGAAACCATAGAATTAATCCAAGAGAAAAATGATGGGCAATTATTCTCTTCCTAGAAAGATGCATACCTCTTATGCTTCTAGTTTGAAAGAGGAGGGGCAATAACCCCTGATTTCTGTCTAAGATACTCAAAGGTATCCTTAGATGGAGCTATAGTCAAAATGTCTATAATCAGTTCCTTGGTAGGCACATATTCCAATTTCACTTCCTTCTTTGCAACTTTCTCCATCAAGAAATGATACCAGATAGAGATGTATTTTGTTCTTGAGTGTATCACCGGATTCTTGGAGATATTTATGGAATTTGTGTTATCACATATTCTTAGAATTTTCTCATTGAAGAATACCTCCACATCATTCAAATAATGCTTCATCAAAATTATTTCAGTGTACATCAAGATGTTTTTATGATATGTTTTTCCTCTACAACGGACAAAGAGACCAAATCTTATTTATTTCTCATCCAAAAAACTATCATGTCTCCTAAAATGAATTCTCCACAACTGGTATCTCTTCTATCATCTACACATCCTGTCTAATAAACATGTGTAAAATATTTTGATGAGAAATCAGTATCTTTCTTTTACTATATCGCAAAATCCTAAGTGACTTTAAAGTATCTGAATAATATTTTAATTTCTATCTAATGGGATTTCCTTGGACATTCTTGATATCTAGAAAATAAGAAGACAACATGCATAATATTAGGTCTTGAAGTAGTTAAGTACAACAACCCACCAATCATAGATTTGTACAATTTTTGATTAACCTCTAGAGACTTATTATCTTTTCTTAACCTACATCCAATAACCATTTGTTTTGCTACAAATTATGATTTCCATTCCAAATTTCTTGAACAACTATTTGAAATATTTGGTTTGTGAGATTAGAATACCATCTTCCTTCAACATATTTTATTTGAATTTTTGTTTCAGAAAATACTTTTCCAATCAATCATACCAAGCCCTAGGAGCTTGTTTAAGACCATACAATGCTTTCTAAAGTATACAAACCATGTCTGGATTTTCTAAGAGTTTGAAACCATATGGTTGTAGTGGAGTATGATAACATTGAGAGGGGGCAATGGGGGGTGAATCAGTTGTACAATAATTTAAATCAACCCTAAAATAGACTTTAAAGAAAATCAAACCAACTGTGAATATGTCAAGACTTTTTTATCATAATCAAATTTAGATAGAAATGTCATTTCAAAAACATGGATACATTGTGTAGGCAGATCAAATGAAAAAAAAGGAACATTAGGAATACTTTTTGTTATACATCTGAGGCATTTGAGAATTGTATGAAAGTATGATAATAATAATTTAGATTGAAAAAATGAATGACATAACATAGACAAGTGAATCATAGAAAAAAAACATATAAAATAATGACACAAAATTTACTAAGTGGAAACCCTCGTGTGGGGAATAAAACTACTCCAAAATTGCATCATTGAATTATCTAAAAAATTGGTGTAGAGCACCTCCCATTTGATGTGTTTAGTATTTTTTAGGGTTATGTTAGATGTTTTTGTGAGTTATAATAAGATCCACTAGGTTGGATCCAATTTGGTTCATATCCATGTTTGTAAGAGCCAAATGTGCTCATAAGTGATATTGTGGTCATTTTGGCCTAAAAAGGGAAAAGTTGCTATTTGTGGGTAACTTGAGTTTATAGTGTCTTTGAGGACCCTAGGTAACCTAACTAGGGTCATGGAAGTCAAACTCATGCATCGAGTTGACTAAAAGAGTCAAAAAGCAAAAGTGATTAAAAGTTGCTCGAGCAACTTTTGCAACTTTTTGCAAGAAGTTGAAAATAGGAGTTGGAGAAGTTGTAACTACCCATGCTCGGGTATTTGAGCATGGATGGATGATTTTTAGAAGGTTAATGAAGTTTGGGATTGCACAACTTATTTGTGAACCCTCTATATGGATGTTTTTTATTGTGTACTTGTAATTCACAGTGTTTTCTGCATTCTGTACAGCTGTGTACGGATTGGGCAAGGAGATCAGACCCCATGGGGGTGTAGTTTTTCAAAATAGATTTCTTTTACATAGTTTAGTTTTCTTTGAAGTTATAGGAGTGTAGGATTATAGTAGATTTGAAGCCACTGGTCTGCAAGTTCCATTTGTAGAGTTGTAGAGGTGAAAATGGCTCTAACCTATACATCCACCGTTGAAAATGGATAAAACCATGGGGGATGAAGGGTTAGGGTCTGTAAATATTGTTTTTGAAATGGATTTTATTTTTCTTTCATTTTTGTTGTTGAAATGGATTTTCTAGACCATGAGTGAAGCCCTATGGCTGATTGCTAGGAGCAGGTGAGCCTAGACAGGGTAAAGAATGAATTGTATCAAGCACCCATGATATTGGATGGTGAACTTAGTGGGATGAGTAGAAGCCCTAAAGTGTTACCATGAAGAATCAAATTGTGATAAATTATGAAAGGTATTTTGAAGACCAATTTGATGGAATTTTGTCCTGACTGGTCCAGAGACCTAGAATAAAGGCTGAAAACTAGGGCCTTATGAAAACAAGGGTTGTGGGTGCATTGAGAAGCTAGGATTTTGGATTCTAGTAGAATTGGTGGACACCTTGAAGATTTTCAAGGTCTTCTGCAAGGGTTTTTGGAATATTTGGGAGCTTTAGACCCAAAACAGTGAAATTTGACCTACTAGGAAATGAGCCAATTAGGCCTCCTAGTGAATTTGACAATAATTGAATTGATAAAGTATCCAGGAGTGTGGGAAAAGGTTATAATGGAATTTTGATGGGCCAAGGACATAGAAAAGAGCCTATGGAATGTATGGAAAATATCCTAAGAAAGGGTTTTGGATTCTAGGGAAATTTCTAGGCGAAAAGCCTAGGAAATTGAAGAACTAGTGGGACTAGTTGAACCTAGGAGGATTTGTGTCTTCAATAAAATCAACTATACCTAGGAGGTAAGTTGATAGAAAGGTTTTAGAGATCCATATTGGAGAAGAAAACATGGAGGGGTAACCATTGGATGGTTGGAAGAAGGAATAAACATTTTTGGAGGAAGAAAGACTAGAACCCTAAACCCTCTGCATTAGAGTGGTATCAGAGCCAAAATTTCTTAAAGTTTGTGTATGTCTCAAGGGGAGGAGAGTCAAGAGGTGGAAAACATGCCTCCTAAGGCAATGAGTAGGGATGAAATTGTGGAATTGGTTTAGGGCCTCTTGGAGAAGGCTAGTGTGTCAGAAACAAGGAGTAAGAAGAAAGTAACTAAATGGGGAGATGAGAGTGATGATGATGAGATCGAAAATTAGTCAGGAGAATATAAAGGAAAAGAAGTGCAGATGGATAAAGATCAAAAGGTATTCTTGGCTACCTTTAAGTCCATCAACAAAGACATTATGGAACACATACCCTACTATTGTGGCAGTTTGAATGGTCAAGAGTTGTTGGATTGGCTAGAGGCCATAGACAATCAATTTAATTACAAAGAAGTGGTAGAGGAGAAGAGGGTTAGCTATGCCAAGGCTAGACTCAAAGGATCTACATTGGTGTGGTGGAACATGATGCAGGATGATAGGGTAACCAGTGGAAAGAAGAAGATAGTTTCTTGGGAAAGGATGAAGATCAAATTGAGGGCACAATCCTTGCCCACTGATTATGAGATTCAAATGTATCAAAAGCTGCAGAACTTGAGACAAAAGGAGATGACAGTAAGTGCCTATACTGAGGAGTTTCACAAATTGAGCTTAAGGGAAAGGAGACAAGAAGAAGAAATGGAGAAAGTATCAAGGTACCTAAATGGATTGAGGTAGGGAATCCAAGATGAAATTAGCATGATGGCTCCTGATAGTATGCATAAGTGTTTTTAGTTGGCTTTGAGAGCAGAGGATAAGGTTAGAAGGAGAAATAATTTCCATCAAAGAGGAAATGGTAATAACAATAACAAAGGATTCAGAGGCAAGATTAACTTTGGTAGAGGACAAAGCCCAAGTAGGCCAGAAGATAATCAGTCTATGGACAATAGTGGGAAAAACCAATACAAAGGCTCATTTCAAAGAGGAGGATATAGAGGAAGAGGGCCTCCAAGAGGTATATTTCAGTCCCAAGGAAGGATGAATTCAGTTTTCACTGGCAGATGTTATAACTACAATCAAGTGGGCCATATAATGGGCATGAGTCCTGACAAGAACTCCACATCATCTATGGGGGAAAGAAGAAATTGGTTGGTGCAAGAGGATAACACTCAAAGTGTCACTTCTCCTATATCCAAGGCAGGGCCAGTATTGGATGGAGAGAACCTCATGTTGAGAAGGACTTTGTTGAAAGTTCCTAGTGTAACAAAACCACCTCAAAGAAAGAACTTGTTCGAGACTACTTGTAGATCCCATGGAAAGATCTGCAAAGTGATAGTGGACTCTGGATCCACAAAGAATATAGTATCAACAGAGATGGTGGAAAAATTGAAATTTAGAAGGACACCTCACACCACTCCCTATAAAGTATCATGGTTAAACAAGGGGCAACAGATAGTGGTGGATGAACAAATAATGGTAGAGTTAGAAATAGGTGAGTATAAGGACAAATTCCTATATGACATATTACCCATGGATGCATGTCATCTTCTTCTAGGATGCCCATGGAAGTATGATGTGAAGGCCATTCATGATGGTGAGAAGAAAAACTATATGATTACCAAGCAAGGAAAGAAGTTTTAGATGGATCCTTTACAAGAACCTAATGAAGAGAAGCATGTGGGAACCAGTGTGATTCTCTTGAGTGGAAAAGAGTTTCTAAAGGCTACGAAGAAGGAGAAAGGAGTCTATTGTGCAGTGATAGTGAAGCCAAAGGAGGATACCAAAGAGAAAGCTAGTATGCCTCAAGAAGTACAAGCACTGTTGGAAAAGTATCATGACATAGTGGATAAAGGATTGCCAAGTGCATTTCCACCCATGAGGGATGTGAGCCTCCAGATAGACCTTATACCTAGAGCTAATCTACCAAACAAAGAAGCATATAAGATGACACCAAGTCAAAATGCAGAGATATAAAAATAGATACAAGATTTGTTTGAGAAGGGGTTAATAAGGAAGAGTTTGAGCCCATGTGATGTGCCAACAGTCCTTGCACCTAAGAAGGATGGAAATTGGAGGATGTGCACTGACTCCAGGGACATTAACAAAATCACAATTAGATATAGATTCCCAATGCCCCATATTGAAGATTTGTTAGACAATTTGGGAGGTTCTTGTTATTTCTCCAAAGTAGATTTGAAGTCAGGGTATCACCAAATCAGAGTTAGGCATAGTGATGAATGGAAGACAACCTTCAAGACCAATGAAGGGCTATATGAGTGGCTGGTAATGCCCTTTGGCCTAATAAATGCACCTAGCACATTCACGAGTCTCATGAATGAAGTGCTAGGAGATTTCATAGGTAAGTTTTTCATAGTTTATCTTGATGACATTTTGATCTTTAGCAAGTCTAAGGAGGAGCACATGAAGCATTTGGAGATGGTCCTAAGGAGGCTACACCAAGAGAAGTTGACGATCAATCAGGAAAAATGTAAGTTTTTGAAAACTGAATTAGTTTATCTCGGTTTTGTGGTTGCTAATGAATGTATGAATATGGACCTTGATAAGGTCAAGTCTATTTTGGAATGGCCTACACCTATATCCATAGGGGATGTTAGGAGTTTTCATGGATTTGCCTCCTACTATAGGAAATTTGTGAGGAATTTTAGTCATGTATGTGCCCCTATCCTCAACACTATCAAAGGGGGAATCAAATTTTAGTTCAAATGGACAACAACAACTAATCAAGCGTTTGAAATGTTGAAGAAGAGGATAGAAGAACTACCTACACTTAGGTTCCCCAACTTCAATCAGTTATATGTGGTGGAGTGTGATGCTAGTAAGCTAGCCATTGGGGTAGTGTTATGTCAAGAGGGACACCATGTGGTATTCTTCTCAGAGAAGTTGAATGAGGCTAAACAAAAGTACTCCACCTATGACTTGGAATTGTATGCTATGGTACAAGCCCTTAAAAAATGGAGACACTATCTCCTACCAAGGGAATTTGCAGTCTACACAGATAACCATGCCCTTAGTTTCTTGAATCAGAAAGAGAAATTGAACCAAAGACATCTTAAGTGGGTAGAGTCTTTACAAGCCTATACATTAGTTATCAAACACAAGAAGGGAGTTAGAAACAAGGTTGCTGATGCTGTAAGAAGAAGAGTATTGGCTATACAGGAGATACAATTGCAAAGTGTGGGAATGGATGACTTGAAAGAACTCTACAAAGAGGATAATGATTTCAAAGATGCCTATGAGGCATGTGTAAAAGTCCAATAGGGGTTCAAAGTGGACTTCACTAATTTTATGTTGCAGGAGAGAATATTGTTCAAAGGACACCTAATGTGTATACCTCAGTGCTCAATGAGGGAGAACATTGTGAAGGAGAAACACCAAGAGAGCTTGGGAGGCCACTTTGGAATGGACAAAACACTTGAGAAAGTAAATAGGCATTAATATTGGCCTAAGTTATAGTCAGATGTCTGAAATTTTGTGGAGCAAGGTCAGATATGTCAGAGGGCTAAAGGAAAATGTAGTAACAGTGGGTTGTATCAACCCCTATCCATACCCCAAAGACCTTGGGAGTGTCTAAGTATGGAATTTTTTTGGGAATTACCAAAGACATCAAAGGGACATGATAGTGTGTTTGTTGTGGTGGACCATTTTAGTAAGATGGCACACTTTGTTCCATACAAGAAAACCAATGATGCTTCACATATTGCAGGCTTATTCTTTACAGACATTGTAAGAATCTATGGACTGCCACTGAATATAGTAAGTGACAGAGATAGTAAGTTTGTGGGTCACTTTTGGAGGACCCTTTGGAAGATGCGAGGTACAAACTTGTCTTTATCTTCAGCCTACCATCCATAGTGAGATGGACAAATAGAGGTAGTAAATAGGTCACTTGGGAACTTGGTAAGATGTTTGACAAAGCAGCATGGATAGTCATGGGATCATATCATAGAGAAAGAAAAGTATGCTTATAATGACTCCATTAATAGGAGTACTGGTAAAAACCCATTTGAGATAGTTTATGGGAATAATCCTAGAGGGATTATAGAGTTGAGGGATCTCAGTTTATAAGACAAGAGGAGTGCTCAAGGGGATTCATTTGTAGAACAAATGAAGGAGCTACATGATCAAGTCAAAAAGACCCTACAGAAGCAAGGAGAGAGATATAAGTCCAAAGCAGATCAGACAAGGAGGGATTTGTAGTTCAAGGTGGGGGATCTAGTACTTTATTATCTCATAAAGGAAAGACTACCCAAGGGTAATCTAACTAAACTTCTCATGAAGGAGATAGGACCACTGAGGATATCGCATAAGTATGGAAAGAATGCACATGAAGTGGAATTGCCTCCAGATTTGGGCATTTCACAAATCTTTAATGTATGTGACCTATATCCCTATAAGGGACCATCCTCAAACACTAGTCAACAAACCCTTTCAGAGTTTGAAGATGAAGATTGGATCAAGGATTTGCCTACCCCACACCCTTTGCAATTAGACAATATACTAGATTATCAATTGATCAAGAAGATAAGGAAGGGTGCTTACAAAGAGTATCTAATCAAGTGGTAGGGAATACCTAAAGCTAAAGGCACTTGGATGACAAAGACAAACATTCTAAAGTATGGGGTCACCATTGAAGACATCCTAACTCAAGGGACTTGAGTTCTTTGTCCCATGGGAGTATGGTGCAGAGCACCTCCCATTTTGATGTGTTTACTATGTTTTAGGGTTATGTTAGGTGTTTTGTGTGAGTTATAATAAGATCCACTAGGTTGAACCCAATTTGGTTCATCTCCATGTTTGTAAGAGCCAATTGTGCTCATAAGTGATATTGTGGTCATTTTGGCCTAAAAAGGGAAAAGTTTCTATTTGTGGGTAAATTGAGTTTATAGTGTCTTTGAGGACCCTAGGTAACCTAAATAGGATAATTGAATTAAAACTCATGCATGGATTTGACTAAAAGAGTCAAAAAGCAAAAGTGCTAAAAAGTTGCTAGCAACTTTCAAAAGTTGCTCGAGCAACTTTTGCAACTTTTTGCAAGAAGTTGCAAATGGGAGTTGGAGAGGTTGTAACTAACCATGCTCGGGTATTTGAGCATGGATGGATGATTTTAAGAAGGTTAATGAATTTTTGGATTGCACAACTTATTTTTGAACCCTCTGTACGGATGTTTTTGTCTGTGTACTTGTAATTCACAGTGCGTTCTGCATTCTGTACGGCTATGTACAGATTGGGAAAGGATATCAAACCCCATGGGGGTGTAATGTTTGAAAATAAATTTATTTAACATATTTTATTTTTCTTTGAAGTTATAGGAGTGTAGAGTTATAGTAGATTTGAAGCCACTAGTCTACAAGTTCCATTTGCAGAGTTGTAGAGGTGAAAATGGCTCTAACCTAGACATCCACTGTTGAAAATGGCTAAAACCATGGAGGATGAAAAGTTAGAGTCTATAAATATTGTTTTTAATTTTATTTTTTTTGTTTCAATGGAGTTTCTAGACCAGGATTGAAGCCCTATGGTTGATTGCTAGGAGCAGGTGAGATTGGACATGGTAAAGAATGAATTGTATCAAGCACCCATGATCTTGGATGGTGAACTTAGTGGCATGAGTAGAAGCCATAAATTTTTCCCATGAAGAATCAAATGGTGAGAAATTATGGCAGGAAGTTTGAATACAAATTTGATGGAATTTTTTCTTGATTGGTCTAGAGACCTAAAATAAAGGCTGAAAACTAGGGCCTTGTTAAAACTAGGGTTGTGGGTGCATTGAGAAGATAGTATTTTGGATCCTAGTAGAATTGGTGGACACCTTGAATATTTTAAAGGTCTTCTACAAGGTTTTTTGAAATATTTGGGAGCTTTAGACCCAAAACAGTGAAATTTAACCTACTAGGAAATGAGCCAATTAGGCCTCCTAGTGAATTTGACAATAATTGAATTGGTAAAGTATCCAAAAGTGTGGGAAAAGGTTCTAATGGAATTTTTATGGGCTAGGGACTTAGAAAAGAGTCTATGGAATGTATGGGAAAGATCCTAAGCAAGGGTTTGGAATTCTAGGGGAAGTTCTAGGGGAAAAGCCTAGGAAATTTAAGAACTAGTGGGACTAGTTGAAGCTAGGAGGATTTCTGTCTTCAATCAAATCAAATATACCTAGGAGGAAAGTTGATAGAGAGGGTATTAGAGATCCATATTGGAGAATAACACATGGAGGGGTAACCATTGGATGGTTGGAAGAAGGAATAAGAATTTTTGGAGTAAGAAAGACTAGAACCCTAAACCCTATGCATAAAAAACTCCTTTTACAAATACCTCACCGACTAATACTAGTGTTTCACTGACAAAAATGCCTCACTGGATTTATCAAAATATTTCTGGACTTACAATTCCTCACACACACAATCTAATTTCCATACAAAGTTAGGATATCTGAAAAATAATAGTAATCATAATCCAATACAATACATCATTGGATAGAAATAATGATTTACATCAAACATTGCATCATATTAAATTAGAACAACAATCCTCAACCGAATATTTTTGTTATGTAACTAATGAGTACAATAAATAAAGAATGTTTCATGGAGATCCAACATCTCTCTATGCACACAGATAATATCCCCATTGACATGTTTATACAATATTTCTTAATGTCCAGCTTAAATACAACTACTATGTAGAGCTAATTTTATAGTTATTCAAACTGACTTGTATAGGTGTCTGATTATGTACCAAAATCTCATTGTCATGTTGTGAAATTTTGCCTTCAAATGTCTCTTGTTAATAAAATCTTTCTCATAACATAAAATAGAGTAACTGTATGACAAACCCACAACCTTTAATCATAGAATAAGGAACTAATTAATCAGAAAAAACCATTTTAGCACACTCAAGAACCTCATGGACCTGACACCAAGGTAAGTACATTATTAACAAATGTGACCTATAAAAAATGTAACTATATTATCAAGAAAATAACCGTCGACTTGATTTAAGTTGGAATGAACCAAAAAATTAATACATGTGTTGACTAGGGTTGAACAAAAAATTCTTAATCATAGACCAACTGTTGGCAAGTTTGGATGTGTTTTCATTGACATCAACATGTTTGTTATGTAGTTTTTCCAGAGGGACAATATGTTCATAGGTATGGTGAAGGAAGGTTACTGAGGATGAGGAGTTGCACACCTCATGGTATGATTTAGAGGTTGTTTACTAGGTCCATGCCAAGCCACATGTGTTAATACGATGATTTAAGTAAGTTATGATATCTGTTGGCTAAATATTTTGCAAGTCACTAACACTACAACTTGCAAAACGTGTACTTTAGGTAGCAGTATGTGAGATTTCTCTCTCCTCTCAGCAATAGGGGAGGCTCCCTTCTTACCGCAGGTGGCTTCAAGTAGAACTGAACTGTAGCACATACAGTTCACCTTGCAACAGTAATGCCGGTGACTCGATGATTGACATAAGAACAATCATACGAGGCAGCGGTTGATTTATCTAAAGAATAGGTGATACAATGAGCTCAAAGTCTCATGTCCTCACCTAGAATCAGTAATCTAATCTATTTATCCAATATTGAAGCTCAAAGTCTTCAATCCTTGGATTATCTTAGCCACTAATTTCTATAGTAATCTCAACTCCCTGAAGCACAAAGTCTTCA
>MU223541.1:1742685-1756328 GCA_018584345.1 Thuja plicata | reverse complement strand
TTTTATACTCAGCACAGCCCGATGACTTTCAGCTATTGCCGCGCGGGCTATGGGAAAGAAGACATATATACTTCAATACATATGTGATAAGTGTTTGAGTTTTATCGCCCATGTTTAATGGACGCGCCGTTTTAATCACCGCGGGTTTCAAAATTTTAATAGCATATGTACTATGCAATATGCGATTTTGTTATTCGCAGCTAAGCCAGAACACCACTTAATAAACGAAATAACATATGCGAAAGCATATGCATCTCTTTCAATTATCGCGGGCTTCAATATTGCAATGTCATATGTAACAAAACGTATGTAATGGCATGCGATTTTCTTTAATAGTTAACGCCATGTGTTTTGAAAACCGCCACTCTAATACTCTGCTCATTCTATTAAAACGCATGCTTTATTATTTTAACAAAAGACAATAAATTAATAAAACAATACAACTTATTATAATATGTATTATAATAAGTTATTACTTTTTATTAATATTCTATTATTTCTATTTTATTTAAAATAATAACAATAGAATCGTTTCCAATAAAATAATAATAATCACCAATGGTTTATATTTTAAGAAGATCTTTTATAAATTTCGTCATTTTATTATAAAAATAAATTTCTATCGACAATATACGCATACGTAATTGATAATATACGCATACATAATTATTATTTTTTTTTTAGAAATTTATTTAAAATTCTTAAAGGACTTAAAATGTTTGTATACGTCTTAGAATTTTAACAATTTGATACGCGGATTCAATTCAGAATCGCGCTATCATTAAAATTCCTAAGCAAAACTTCGCAGAATGGCGCAAAGTTTTAAAATAGAATTTAAAATCTATTACTTATACAAAATAAGTTTTTAGGCGATCGACCATAAAAGATCATTCTTATATTGACATTGGAAAAACACGAAAGACCGCTCACAACGCTATTGAAAAACCCAAGACGCCACTCAAAACTGGAAACCAGGAAACAAGACGCAAAACCAAAAAGAGAAAAACAAGAAAGGACTTGATGTATAGTTAGGAAATAGAATAATCAAAATCAATGGATGACTGATTCCATTTAACAATATCCCTTCCATAACATCGACACGCTTAGAGAAAAACTCCTGGCAATCAACTGAGAATTGCGTAGGGTTGCCCCAATTTTGGGGAATGCAAAATTGAGGACAACAGATATCATAGTTGGTGTCTAGCTACTTTGTTGTCTACCATTGTATCAAATTTTTAGAGATTGGCTTCAAGCACGTACATAGGTTGATATATTTGGTCAAGCAGATAGGAATGTGTTACAAACATTGCGATGTGTCTGTAGTTCAAAGGGTTCATGATTCTGAGGGTCCACAAGGCATTTTCAAGTATTATCAATAATATTCCTGGGGGTGAGAATAGAATGCTAGAAAATCCATTAGTTGGGATGGATTCAAGATTTTTTTTTGAGATTCATGATGCATAAGGATGTTCTTGTATTATGTGCCTAGTTATTTGTTGATCTACATCGATCAAGGTGATGATATTTGGAGGGAATTTCCAGTTGGTGATAAGTTTTCTTATTTTCTTGGATGACTTAATCAATAATACATTTTATGGGAAATATGTAAAATGTTTTGTGGAATTGTCATGATCTCGAGGTGATTATGAAGAATCTAAGCTATGTTTGGTCTACATGCTTTGATCAGGATCATTAATTTCAACATGGTATGATGAAAATCAAAATTTAGGTCTTTGCTTACTTGTTCTTGATATAAAGATTGATGAATAAGGGAAAAGAGTGTGGTTATGCAAGAGAAGGATTGATTACGGACACTGGGGATTTCTTGTCAATAAGTTGTGTAGATATGGTGAAGGTTGGATTTCTTATCTAAAGGAGTAGGGGATAATTGCAACAATATATCTAATTGTACTTCAATGGAACTGACTAAGGAAAAACTAGATGCTACTATACAGTTTAGAAATTCATCACATTGGATTCTGATTTATTTTGTAAGACAATGAGTCTTCCTTAGGGTTGGAGCCTGAGACTGATTAAGCAGTAAGCTCTAGGTGGTGTGCTTGAATGCATGTGCATTCCTCATATGTAATAAGATTATAATTATAACAAGGTATAAGTATTATTCTGGGTTCAAGTCCCACCATCATTTTCACCCTAATTTAGGTTTCCACAATAAAATTTTTGGTGTTATGTGTTCTGTATGTTTTCTGATTTATATTTCCTTTCTCATATCATTATAAATCAGATATAAGGGTTTCATGTATAATATTTTCAAGATTTAAGGGTTTAAGGGTTCTAATGTGTTGAAGCTTTTGGGAGCAAATGATTCACCCCCACCCCCCTCTCTTCATTGTTTGCTACCTTATTTCCTAAAATTTGTATCTGAGCCAAGTCCCTAAGGGCAATTTTAAAAACTTGAGGGAGATCCGAAGCTGACAACATATAAGAAGGATAGTCCAAGGTTTGATCAATCCCACTAAAACCTGTGGAAGAACCACATGATTGTTCATCTCATGTGCATTAATGAATATTATTGTAAGGTTACTAAGAAATCTTGTATTCCTATAGAAAAACCTACTACCCCATAGGAGATCACCAATGCTAAAGAAAATACTAGGGAAAATGAATCCTTGTTGAGCACATTGACTGATGATGGAATGACGAATGTCATAGAATTGGAGATAACTAAAGAGATATGGGAAAAGTTGAGAACCTTGCATGAAGGAGACAAAGAAGTAAAGGTTGCTAAGTTGTAGAGCTTGAAGGACAAGTGTGAGAGTTTGAAGATGAGTGAAGATGAAAACATTGCTTCATATATGCTTAGGGTAAATGAGATTTTGAATCCTATCAAATGTTCTAGTGGTACTTTAGAAGAAGAAGAAATTATTTTAAAAGTAATGAGACCACTACCCCCTGCCTATAGTCATAAAGTTGCATCCATTAAGGAGATCAGGATACTGACAAATGTATCAATGGACAAGCTAGTTGGTAAGATACTACCTTTGAGTTGACTACATTTGGTGATGCACTACCAAAGGTTGAGACTGCGTTCAAAGATAGTGTACTTATGAAGGACATGTAGAAATCAGAACCAAGTAAAATAAAATGAGAGCACTAAAATAAGAAGAAAGAAATATTGAAAGTTTGGAAGTACTGTTTGCAAGAAAAGTACCTAGAGCTACTATTGGTAAGTACAAAGGAAAGTTGTCTATTAAATATTTTTCATGCAAGAAGATAGGATATTTTTTCTTCTAGATGTCCAGAGAGAGCTAAGAAATGGAAGAGTAGAGCCACCGCTATAAAGAAATGTTACTTTTCTTATGAGAGTGATGATGAAGATATTTATTATGATGAATCTTTTACAGTTGATAAGGATGATGATGAATTCACTTTCATTTTTGTCAAAGATGAAGATAATAATCCTATAGATTCCATTCCTACTAGTTCATTTATTGTTGCCAAGGAGCAAGGTACTAAGTCTAATAATCTTAATCACACTATTTCTTTCATTTCTATTAAAGAAGATGACTGAAAGTCTAATTATTCTATGCCTTCTAGTTTTATTGATTGTGTTGTTGAAGAAAAGGACCTAGCTTATCAAGTTGTCAATAAGGATGAATGGGTAATAGAAAATGGATATTATCATCATATGACTAGTGATGAGGAAATGTTTGTGATTTTTGAGAAGCATGATGGCAGTATGGTAAGATGGGGAGACAATTTTTCTGGTATAATCAAAGGAAGAGGTTCTATCTTTCTAGATGGGAAGAATAATGTTTATGATATACTGCATGTTGAAGGTTTGAAATATAATCTCCTAAGTGATGGATAATTAATGGAAAAAGGGTATGACCTATATTTCAAGAACAACCCATGAAAAATCTTAAATAACTCTGGAATAGAGATAGCAATAGGAGCCAAGGCAAAATGTAACATATTTCATTTTAATACTAGTCTGAGAAGTTGCTTGATTGCTCAAATAGATGAAAGTTGGTTGTGGAACAAGAGGCTATGTTATGTAAACTTTGATAAAATTGTCAACTATAAGTTCTACTTTTGATGTTAGAGATTTTCCTAGAATGAAGAAACCTTCCAATGTTATTTGTTATGAATGTCAGTTGGGCAAGAAAAGAAGAGTTACTTTTCATTCCAAACCTGAAAATTCTAATGGATTGTTAGATCATGTTCATATTGAATTGTGTGGTCTTGCTAAGAAAAGAAGCTTGCAAGGTGATATATACCTTATTTTTCTTATTGATGATTACTGGATGATGGTATGGGTGACCTTTTTGAAAGAAAAGTTTGAATCCTTTAACAAGTTTAAGATCTTCAAGTTCATGGTTGAGAATGAGATAGGAAAGAAGCTGAAGTAACTGCGATCTGATAGAGGAGGATAATTCACATTTGGTGAGTTCAATACTTTTTTGAGATGCATGGAATAAGGAGAAATTTTTTTTCTTTGTGGACCCTAGAATAGAATGCAGTGGTAGAGAGAAATAATGGATCAGATCTAGACACTACTAGGACTCTGATGATTGAAAGGAGTATTCCACATATGTTCTGGAGAGAAGTAGTCATTGCTGCAACATACACATTTAATTGAGTGCAAATCAAAGGAGGAACAACTAATAAACTTTATGAACTTTGGTGTGGAAGTATTCCTACTATCAAGTACTTTAGAATTTTTGGTGGTAAATTCTATATTAAGAGAGATGATGACATATGAAATTTTGATGTAAGGAGTGACGAAGGTATATTCCTTATCTACTCTACCAAAAAAAAAGAATATAGGTGTTACAAAAACAGACTGAAGAAGCTAGTAGAGAGTGCAAATGTGAAGGTGGATGAAAGTCTTGAGAATCCATCCAAGCCCTGTGGATATGATTCTAATCATCTAAACTCCAATGGTAATTAGATTTGAAGTAACAACAAGTTTAGAACCAAGCTCCTAGTGTGACAATGAACGTAGATGATGAGGCCTAAACAAGTGGAGAAGAGGAAGCACAAAGGTCTATGGTAATTAAGAAGAAAACACCAAGGTATGTAAGGAAAAATCATTCTAAAGATAAGATCATTGGTGATAAGAACAAGGGTATTCAAACTTGGATAAGAATGGCTAAGGATTAAAGGTGTGTTTAATTTCTAAGATTGAACCAAAGAATGTGGATGAAGCTTGCAAGGATGATCATTGGGTTGATGCTATGGAAGAGGAATTGTCATAGATTGAGAAGAACAACACTTGGGAACTCATCCCAAGGCCTATCAACAAGAATGTTGTTGACCTACCAAGTGGGTATTCAAGAGTAAATTGAGTGAAGATGGAAAAGTGGTAAGAAACAAAGAAATATTGGTGTGCAAAGGATACTCTCAGATCCATCTTCTTTTCATCAACACCAAATTTATTTCTATTATCTCTAAAAGGACATTTATCGACATAGTTTCCTACACTTTCACAATTAAAACATTTAAAGAGAAACTTACCTTTATATTTGTCGGATCCTTTCTTCAATATTATAACAAGGTTTGTCTCATATAAATTAGTATCTCCTCTAGTGCTTTGAGAAGCTCTTAAGGACACATCTTTCTTCTCACGTTGGTTCTCCTCAAGTTTTGATAACTTAAATGAAGTGAATACACTATATATCTCTTCCAAAATATACTTGTCCATGTCTTTCCTTTGTTGTATAGAAATCAATAGGGTTTTATATATTTTTGTATTTGTCCTCATTACTTTTAGTACCACTTCATTTTTATCAAGAATTTCACTAGAGCCTCTAATGGAGTTGACAACTTCATTTACCCAATATAGATAGCCTTCAATAATTTTATTTTTAGACATCTTCAAGGTTGAAAACTTGTGCTTCAGATTCTACAACTTGATTTTCTTAATCTTCTCATCTCCTTAATAAATACTAGCAATATTTTCCCATACATCAAATGAAAAATTTTAACCTATGAATTTTAACAATTCTAAATCAACCAAACTATTGATAATTTCATTTCAAGCCTTTGCATTTCTCTCATGTGCCTTGATGTCCTCAAGAGTAGTAAGAGTATTTGTCACTATAGGATCATATCGATTCCTAATGGCATCAAGAACACCATATGGAAAAGAGTCCAAATGAGACTTTGTTCTCCCCTTCCAAAATACATTGTTTGTTCCATCAAACTTTGGTACTTTGGTAATTTTTTCACTGACCATTTTGGATCTATCTCAAGTATTTAACTTCATAAAGAGGAACCTTTCTCTAATACCAATTGACGAACATTGCTAGGAGCTGAGAGGGTGGATGAATTAACATAAATAAAATCTTAAAAACTTTATCTCAGATCTTAATAATCAAATCATCAATAAAAAATAAATAAAGTAATGGCACATAAACACTAGATTTATGTGGAAAACTCAAGATGGGAAAAACTACAGTTAGAAATGAACTCAATATTTCCAAGTATTTGAGATCATTTCTTACCAAGTCCTTCAAAATGCATACCGTGAAATCCCATTGCAAAAAAATGCAAGTCATTCTCTGAGCATATTCAAATCATCCAATAGCTAGCCTTATTGTCATCCAAATAATGCATCAAATCTTTTTAAATAACCAGCTGGGCATCTACACACATGATAGTGCAATATTCATAGTAGCCAGTCATTAAGTCCAAATCCACAAATGATCATCATCTTAAAACATTCTTCAATAAGATCTTCAAATAGTATTTCCTGAATATTCCAAGATGTCATAATTTTGTCTTTTAGATAAGTCACAATCTTCCTAAGTCATTATTCCTTAAATCTTCTTCATCAATCAATGTCTCAACAATCTCTTCAAATCTTCTTCACCAATCAATAACTCAACAACCTCTTCAAATCTCCTGCATTAATCAGTGTCTTAGCAACCTCTTCTTAGTCTTAGGGTGATCCCACAATAGTGGGTTACACTTTTTCGGAGGAAGAAATTCCTCACGAATCCGCGAGGTGGGAGGATTTAGTCAGGTACTTTCGATAGAAAGTACCTGATTGTTTCGATCGAAACATTCATAGTTTCGATCGAAACTAACCTAGTTTCGATTGAAACTAAGTTAGTTTTGATCGAAACTAAGCTAGTAAAGATTTTAGTGGGATTTTGACCCATACACATGTTAAACTAAGATAGTACTTTTGATAGACAGTATTTTCGATTTAAACTAATTAGTTTCAATCGAAAGTACTTTCTATCGAAACCCCCAAAATTGAGGCTATCTACAAAGGCTAACAGAAATCTGTAGTTTTCATGGCTTCGGGGATCAAGCGCGGGGCGCAAATGGAAGAATAGGGACACCTCCTTTTGCATCATACAAGTACTCTGAACAAGCTTTCTAACGAATATATATTTGAAAAATTTTGAATTAATTAGGTCTGTATTTTGATGTGCATCAGATGTAGGTTTTTTATCCAATACAAACTTCCAGGTTTGACGTTCAATTAAAAATAGTAGAAAAGAGAATTTAAAAAAAAAAAAATAATAGTGCCCTCTGGCTTTGATTCTTCTTTCTATCAAAAATAAATAAATTGAATTTCGATAAATACACAACAAGTTATCAGCTACGCAGTCAACATATGTCACAATTATGGTTTACTCTACTTCAAATGTTCATAAAATATGCAATAATCATGATAATGTCATCAAACCAATTGCATGCCCTCCATATGGATGTTACAAAACCAAATTTGAAAGAAGTACATTGATATCTATTTTAGAAAAAAAGTTATGTTGTATGAAGTCATTGTACCTTTTTGAAAATGACTTTTTCAGCAACATAGCAGTTTTAGTGGGAGAAAACAAAAACCATTAAAATCAATTCAAAAAAAAATAAAAAAAAATAAATTTAGAATCTGGACAGAAAATCCTAAAAGACTCTAATTTACTTCATCTTCCGATTTCAAACAGTTTAACGACAATATGCATCCAAATGTGAAAGTTTTTCTCAAAATGTAGACTTCAATGTCTGTTTAGGCAAAAAAGTGTAACCCACTATTGTGGTATCACCCCTTAGCAATGTTCCAGTTTTTCTTAGCAAGTTAACATTAATCCCACATTGAAGATTGATGTCACTGACAACATGAACCATAATGCTAACAAATTTCAATTAAAGAGGATTCAATCTGTTAATTTCATGAATATTTTCAAAAGGGAAAGGTTATTACTTAGGTGAATAGAGAAACAATCACAAATTTATCAATATGGAATAAGCCAAACAAGTACAAGTGTACAATAAAAATATAATAAGGATAGTCAAATAGTGGGTAAGGATATTGAAAATTTTGAAGACATGAACTTCTCTAGCATGGATAAATATATTTTGCATTCAAATTTCTATACATTTTATACATGAATGCCTTTGATATTTTTCTTGATTTCCTTTGGTTAGAGTAAATAGGAACAGTAAATATTAATGAGCCAAAGAATGTCATTAAGCTTTCATGTATGATAAAAAACTTATATTATAAGATATTACACATAATATGGACCAAAGGAAGGTCAATGCAGAGCAAGTTATAGAAAATACTAAAGAGTGGATGAAACAATGAAAGGACAAACACATAGATCTAAATATAAATAAATATTGGTTTGCTCTTCTTCAATTAACAAAGAAAGAAAAATAAAGGGTAAAAATTAAATATGTTTCCAAAGATAGAAAAGGATACAAAACAAGAGTCATTGAGGTTTGATAAACAACAAACCAATCATGGTGGATCTATATGAAACAAAATGAGCAAATTACAATAATCAATGGAATTATAGAAGTAAGAAAAATATTATGATGTAGAATAAAATAAGGTTGGTGGAACAAAGTATGAATCAAGAATGAGATCTAGATACTATCATAATAAAACCATTATGGAGTTCACTTATGAACAATTGGCTTATAAGACCCAGCATCATAATTGTAATGAATTGTCAATAACATTTTTATTTAATTCTTCTCATGTTTTGAGGAACAAACATATCAAGAAGGGATGAGATACAAAGTATATAGGTATGTGTTATTATAATTTATATATAAAGTGGATGGAGATGATATCACATGTCAAATTTCTCTTCAGCTTTATTAGGTCATCAAATGTATAAGGTAATAAGAGTTTTGCATGAGTTAGTGATTTACTTCATTATATTATTAGGAGTGGACTAGGTGACTATCACTTTGAGGAGATAAGAAGAGTTGAATATTGTGTTTGGGATTTCTTGAAGATAGTGTAAAATGACTTTTTTCGTAAGAAAATGCTCAATCAAATGGTTTATAATAAAAAGATAACCATTAGAACAATCATCAAATTTATTATATGCCACCAATAATCAAGAACAAAACATTGGCTCAAATTATTGGTAGAATGAGACTTTCACTATTCATAAATGGTAAAGGTTTTCTCTTTCAGTCATTATACACACTGTCTCTATAGTTTGAAGATTTCTGGTGAATTACAAGCATCTTGAATACAAGTGTTGTACATAAGAGTTCTACAGCTAAATGTTTAAGATTTGACTTGGTAGGCTTTCATAAAAGATAACAGATCAATTTTATCCATCATTTCATTCACATGTAAGATTTGTAAGTAATTATTTTATTTTCAAAAACCAAATGTTTTCTTCCATCGTTGATATTGATCAAAATAGATTCATAAAGAGGGACAAGAGATCTTCACAATTTATGAATATTTTAATAGAATGTTGTTTCTAAATTCGATTGTGTCAATAATTTTCACATCAATATTTTAGATGTGATTCATGTGACTTCTCCATCCTTTCAATAAATCATTAAATATCATCTTAAATAAACTCAACATACATTAAACACGTGCAAATAATTCGAACCACAAATATAACAAACTAAATTATGTTTTAATATACCCCTTTTGGTAAGGATAATTAAGAAAACAGGCAGTTGCCGTGAGTTGACTGCAAACTGTTTAGACTAAATTTAACTGTTTCCGTATACGATTCATCGCCTGTGAGAAAATCGGGGAGTACTTGAAAGGAAGTCTTTTTGTACTTGTTTAGACGAAACAAGAAATATGCGGAGGTAGTCATGTTTTCTTTTGATTTCTCATTTGAAGTGCTATAAGTGTGTGGAAAATGTCTTATCCTGTAAATTCTGTCAATTCTAGAAATTACCGTGGAATCAAATGAGGAGCAGAAGTCAGAATTGTTTGGAAAAACTTAAGGAGCTCATGTAACTATTAGCAATCTTAAATATCTTTTACTATTAAAAACATATAAGAAGATTATAAAATAAATAAAAAATAAGATTATTAAATATATAGATTTTAATTTTTTTTTAAGAAGCTAAGATTATTAAAATATCATCACTTCACAAATCTATCTATATTTCTTGTATATAAAAAAAATCTAGAGGTGTAAACAATTAAATCACACATTCCATCATACATCATCTTTTTTAGACATATTTCTAAACATTAAATGTGTAAACTTCAAACCCCCTACCGACTTCGGTGGTAGCTTCACAAAAAAGTGAAAAAATTCTTATGGCAATGTGTTGAATCATCACGAAGACTTTCAAAAACAATTTGAGGATGGGTTTTTTTTTCTCTTCGAATATTTTTGCTAAGATATATACAATGTTTTATGTATGAAAAATAGAGTTTTATCTCTAACTTGTTTAAGATCTAAATCTGATTTGAGCTCCTATTTATCAAATCAAATCTCCAAAAAAAATTATCTTACCTTGAACATGTATCCCACTAAAAAATGTCCCTTTGTTCTTTCAAGGCAATTAGAACAAGACGTAATTCATGTCTCTATTGCATAGAATTTCTTTTGTAGGTATTACTGTTAGGATAAGGTGTCATTATCATTGCAGTCCTAAGCTATTTACATGTCTTCATGTTTCTTAAAAAGTGTTCCCTTGGACATTGTGAAAACTATTAAATGTGTGTACCTTATGTTTAAATATAATTGCATTTTCAAGAGGTGATAAAGATAAATTAAGATGGACAAAATACATTCTTTCCTATGTCCATATGGGGACATAGAGGTCATGTATTATGCACCCAAGTTTGGGAAGAGAAATAGTGTCCATTTGGCGATAAGAATAGTCCTTGGGAATTATGGAGCACTTAGAATGTCTAAAGTCTAAGTGGCTTTGGATTTGGCACCAAAAGATGAGTTTTTGCAAATGATTTTGACCCCTGATTTCAAAAAAGTATCAATGATTTTTCTCTCCTATTTGGATATAGATTGGAGCCAACGGATAGCAGTTTCACCATAGTTTCTTTGAAGTTTCCATGTGGTTCTGGAGTTAGATGGAGAAGTGTATTATTATTGTAATCTTCATTTTGAAGATTAATAATATACTTGCCATCATTCTTTGGTAGATTTTTCTCTTGAAAGGGTTTCTTCACATAAATCTAGTGTCTCTTTTAGTATGGTGATTTTTTATATTTATGTTGAATGGTGCAATATTCACATGTTTATTTCAGATTTGGTAACATTTGTGTATTTGTATAACATAAGAAAATTAATATTACAAGCTTTCTTCATCTTATTGAGCTCAACATTTGGTATCAAGGCTGTCAATTCTATTGAGAGGAGGATGCATTCCTCTTTAAGTGTTTAAGGGTTTTTGATGCAATGAGAGATTTCGTTGTGTGATTTTGTAGATTGAGAAAAGGATTCAAATCCATTGATTCTTCTTCTTGCACGGATATTCATAAATTCAATGGAACTGACTACAAGATGTGGAAACTAAAGATGGAAGTTCTATTGGAAGAAAGGGATTAAAGGTTGCCAGTTTCACATGAAATAAAAACCAAAAGAATCTACTATAATGGATTATGATTGAAATAAATTGGACAAGAAGGGATGAGGAATCATTTGGTTTCATCTTACCAATTCTATCCTCTTGAATGTGTTTGAAGAAGAGCCTACATACAAGTTGTGGAAAAAGATAGGTGATGTTTATTAATCTAAAAGTTTGTCCATTAAGTTATATCTTAAGAGGAGGTTATATTCTTTAAAAATGGAAAGGGTGAATCTATTACATATCATTTGAATGCTTTTAATCTAGTTATAAGTCATCTTGCATTGATAGATGTTGAATTAGAAGATAAATGTATCTTGTTTGTTTTTCTTTTCCCCAAATCTTGGGAAAATTAGATTGTTGTTATTAGTAATGGTAATCTAGAGCCAAATATGGACAATTTGATTGTCATACTTCTTTCAAAAGAGGTGAGAAGAAATTTTATGAATGTTGGCTCCCAAGATGCCTTTCATGTACAAGGAAGATCCAAAGAGAAAAGAGCTAAAGGGGATAAAAAGAGTCCTAGAAAAAGAGAAAAGTGTTGGAATTGTGGGAAAAGAGGATATGTGAAGATGGGTTGTAGAGTTAAGAGAAAAATGTTTATTCCTCCATGGAAAACTCCTTCAATGATGATTTTACTACTTTGTTTATTTCTACCTGTTGGTTAAAACATTTGTCTTTCCAAAATAAATGATTTATAATGACTCTATTTTGCCTAGTTACAAAGATAAATGATTAACAAACTATTGAGTAATTTATTAATCAATTTTCCTCCAAATTTAACAAGGTACAACTACCTCTTATAATCAAATTTTTGAATTCTTTAAATTAAAGAATTGGATATACTTTTGACCTGAAATCAAGAAACGGAAACACATATTTATTCATGACCATGACATAAATATGATTATGGGATTGGATGGAGATGAATGAATTTTAGAATAGTTATCAACACACAAGTATGGAAATTAATAACAATGAAAAGGATGTGATTGGTCTCTACTAATTGCAATAGGTTGGTGGAGAGAACTCATTCATATGCTAAAAGCACCAATAGCCCTAACATTAAGTGACCTACTGCCCTAGAGAGACCCGTTTAATTATAGACAACATATCTATTTATTTGGATGATGTCAAATTGTATTTATATTCAAGGACTCTCTAAGCTATAATGAAAAAGGTGGAGTTTGGTGAAAAGGGATAATGAAATAGAAAACTTTGACAACTTGCACACACTTGCAGTTTGAACATACTTACACACATTTAAAAAAAAATAGATCTAGGCATATCAGAGATGAAAATGGAGAACACATATGTTGCAAACTTTGACTGAAAGATGAAAGAAGCTTTTGATCCACAAACATAAATTAATGAAAAATGAAACATTATGGATTTATACTTAAGCTTTGATGACCAATACTAAAATGTAAAAATTGTGATTGTAATATATAATATAATGAACTATAATGTACTTGTATTATATAACATAAGCACATTAAAATGTGTTTGCATTTTGTTCATTGGAAAAGTTATACAAAAGAGAAAATAAATAAATAAATCCTAAATTTTTGTCTTACACAATTCTTTTATGTACATTTTCTATTAAATTTCATTGCATTTTTTGTTCTATATTTCTAGAAATCATTGTTTTGCATTAAAAACAAGTGCCATGTAGTGGCCTATACTTGCCTTAATTAGTTATAATTATAAATATATATGTAAATTTAATTCTAATGTAATTATTAATATTAATTATATTTTAATTATTAGTTATTTACTAAATTAAAATTATTATAGATTAAAAATTAAATGATATAGTACTTTTATATTATTTATTAAAAATTATATAT
>MU223541.1:1719173-1742635 GCA_018584345.1 Thuja plicata | reverse complement strand
TAAATATTTTAGAATATATTATAATATTATTCAAATATATTGCAATTAAAATATCTAAATAATAAAATATAATAATAACATGTTTATAGTAATAAAATATTAAATATAGGGGTCCTATAAGACCAAATCAATTGAACTATTAGTGATTTAGGATTGGTCTATTGTCCGAAAACTAATTCCCAAATTGTGCAAACTGAATACAATAATATAGCCTATGACAAATACAATAATAACTATTCAACCAATTGCCTTTTTTTAATTAAAAATTCTAGTTATCAATTTTGTTTAATATGAATCTAAGTTGGAACTCTGTGATGGACCACCATAGATAGAAAGAAGAACAATTTGCATCTTTATTTTCCTCCTCAGATATTTATATGCTCATATGCAGAGGAAATAGTCAATCAGATGATTTATGATACATGATAACCCTTGGAACAATTGCCACATTGTTTACATATAATTAATAATAAAGAATGAAATTTTCTAAAATGAGTTGGTATTAATATAGTTGAATAGTTCAAATATAATGGTGGTGTTCTGTAGAAAAAAGACTTTGTTTTTGAAATATTATTGTTAACAATTTATATTAAAGACAAGATTTTCTTTAGAATTTTGTTGTTCTCTTACAAAATACTCTCTTTTGTCTCTCTATAATTGAAAGATTATTGATGAATTACATCCTTCTTGAATAAACTAATGGATAAAAAGTTTGAAGATTGAACAGTTTTATTTTTCAAGCAGGTTAAACGTTTAAAATTGAATTTGTACTGGCTAGTTTTTAAAAAGACTACAAGTTTCAATTTTATTCACGTGTAGAATTAGTGAATTAATAATTTTATTTTAAAACATGGCTTTGACCGTTGAAGTCAAGCAAAAACAGGCCTAAAACATTGGCAATATGTGAATTCAACGTACATAAAAAGAGATGGAAATAGGGAGTAGCCGTGAGTTGATTGACAACTATTTGGACTAAATTTAACTGTTCATTTGAGCACGTATGAGAGAGACAGAAAATAATTGAAAGGAAGTCTTTTCGTACTTCTTCATAACAAAAAAAAAAAAGACATATAGAGATGTAATAGTGTGGAAAATGTCAAATTCTCTAAATCCTGTCAATTCTAAAAATGAGGAGCAGATGTGATCAGAAGTGTTAATTTGGAATATATATGTAGTCTATATTTATTGAAAGGTATTCTCTAAAAGGTGTGGCAATCCAGACTCCAGCCAACTAAACTAACACTCTTATGAAAACATAAGTATATAGTTGGTGTGATTTTTATTTTAGTTCGACGGATAGACACTTCGTTGGCTAAAGGAGCTCAAATAACTGGACAGGTACAGATTTTTTGAAATTCAGGCCTTAAAATGACAGTTTTCTGAATTTTTTGATTATATACATTTTATATTACGATGATAACTTAAATATTTTTTAAATTATGTTATTTGAAAGAATTTTATTATAAATCACCCCGCAGAGTTCATCAAAAAAGCCATTAGGCAGCAAGAGCAGAAGGTGGCGGATCTTTATCATCCGATCCCCACGGCTTAGTGGGATTGACAGGAGGGTCGGGAAGCGACCAACCATAATCATCTTCTTTCTTTTTCATCCGCCCTGGGCGGGGAGATAGCAAGAGCCCCGGCCCCTTTTTTGTGGATATGTAACTTTAATATTTTTTAATAGAAAAGGCACTATTCATAAAAAAAAAGAATTTTATTATATTCATTAAAATTATCATGGCTAATTAAATAAATGTAATCAAGAATGTCATAATAGAATTAAAATAAATTTGATAATTAAACAAGTGCTATGTAGTGGCCTGTACTTGCTGTAATTTATTGTAATTTTAACTTTAATTTTGATATTATTATAAATATTAAGTATGTTTTAATTAATAGTTATTTAATAAAAATAATTAGAATGTTAAAATATTGTTATGGTCTTTTAATATTATACTATTTAGTTAGTGCAAATTTCGACTACTGTATATAAATATTTATTTATAGAGGAAAACTAATTATTAATTAGTTTTAACTTTATAGTTTATTTGGTTAAAAAATTATTTATTGAGATTTAGTATTTCTAAATCATTTTCAAAAATTAATTTAGAACTACATTGAATAGTTTTAATAGTTATTCCACAAATCTTGCTGAAAAAAACTCAATACTCAATATTAACTAGCTCTGAGAAAAGGGGTCCTATAACACCAAATCATTGAACCAATCATAATTGAGATAAGTAATTAATATAATATATTTAATTAGTAAATAAATATTTTAACTTTAGAAATATTCGAATGAGGATAAATGGTGAGTTATACTTGGTTGATTGGTGCAAAACTAATTGCCTAATTGTGCACAAGTGAATGCAATAGTATATGCCTACTACAAGTACAATAAGAGATTAGAGGAGTTTATTATTTTAGATTGATAATAGATTAATCATTTTGATGTTTGTTTTGGAATGTTTTGTCATTTTAACCCCAATTTGATGGTTATCTTGAACTGTGAATTGACATAAAAGTTGCTTGGTTTTGCACATTATACAATCAATCTTGATTATTGTGAAACTAAATCGATGTGTAGATTAATTTGAAAAATGGGCGAATTTAAAATTAAATTGTATTAATATTTATAAATTACAAAGGATGATGGTGTTATTATGTTATTATATTTTATGGAACTCTTGTACTTTACATATTGCATCATTTCATTTAGAATATTAAAATTTATTATTTGATATTTTATGCTTTTTGTGATTAATGAAGATTTTTCCACTTTCAAGATCTTTCATAGCATTTTTTTCAAAGCAATCATCTCTTGTGTTCAAATTATATGCATAGATAATAGAATGAATATGTGAATCTATAAAACTACATTTGCTACTACTATTTTTTTCATTAAACATCTAGAACATTAAACATCAGAGCATTAAACTTACCATCCATAATCATGACATCAATTATATGTCATAATGTTAGAACTAATTGTGCACTAAGTATATTAAGATTCCACAAGGTATCAAGGTTATTCTTAGACACAAACCAATAACTTAATGCTTCAATCATATTATTTGTTCTACTATATTCCTGTAGGGAATTAGGGACTCCATAGTTCACCAATCAATAATAGATAAACTATATCTTCACATATGAAATGCAATTTTTAACCTCTTAGTTACACCACAAAAATACATTAAACTTAAGATTTCAATTTAATTCAATTGCAAAATAAAGATAACAAACATGTTCCAATCAAGTATTGGTTTCATGCCAATAGTTGTGTACAAATATAGAGAAAATGAGCATATCAATCCAACATCTCATCTTCACATAGTGGTTGGATCAAGCATACCTTATCTATACACAATATGGTTACATTTTTTGTCACATATACATAGTGGGGCTAGCTCTTCTACATGCCTCTACTATCCATAGTGACTAGAGTAGTCATCTATCACATATATGTAGTGCCATTAATTTGCATAAGCATCATACATATCCAATATAATAACTCGTGATTACATCACATAGATACCTAGTGTGACTAGCGCTTATGCACACAATGCAAAAATAGTGTGAATAATCGAAACATAACATTTCACATACAACTAGAATGGATAAGAGGAATTTGTTGAAGTTTATAATGAGAATCTTACTCTTTGCTAGATTTACTAATGTATGGGCCCTTAAGCCCATCCTAACAAGGAAAATGAATTTTGGTGCATACCATACTATATTATAGATCTCATCCTGTTTCTCATCTACTTCCACCTATGATGTGAGAAACAAGCATCTAATACCATTTTTTTTCATTACTAGAAATGGAATAAGAATAATAAGATGCAACATGTGAATACATAGTAATCAACTAGTAAGATGAAGTGGATGCACCCTATCGCATGCATCTTCCCATTTCTCGGTTCACTAAAACTTACACTTTAAATAATGATACAAAGGATGGGTAGCTATGATTTCATTGATACCATATTTCACAACTATGAAGGTTTTCAAACATATAATGCAAGTTACAGACTCTTTAATGGTGGGTTTCACTTCCTAAGGCCTAGTCTTCCTAGTAGCCCTTCAAAATGGGTATTTCAATTATATATCCTATGGCATGCCTAACCTTTACAATCTGATTACCTTTTGAGATATGCTTTATGCTCCTCTTCAACATATAATTTTTTTTGATAGAGTTGTTTTGTAATGCTCCCTTCATTAATTGATTGGTAATTCAACAATCAGGCCTCTTTTATAAGGAAAGTGTATGGTTTCTTATCTCCAACAACCAAAACTTCATTCTCGGGTCCTAGACATGTCTCATATGGTGTTAATCCATAATTTACATCACTTGAAACACTATTTAATTCATCCTTCTATCAAACGCTTTCTCTACCTATGCAAATCAAGCCTAATACAAGACGATATTAGGCTAGGGCATCACCAAATTGGCCTCTAGCACCTTCCCTTTCTCTTGAAAACTTATGGAACATAAAATACATACTAAAATCCTCCATTCCACTGATTTGTATATTTTTCCACTAGTGGAATGGCATTCAGTTCATTATTTTAATCATCAAACCCTCACACCTAGGGTTTCAAGACTAGTTTCACCAAAATGCTTACAAAATGCACAATCCTTGATGAAATTCTATGAAACCAAAGCCAAATGAAAGGATATTCAACAATATTTCTTATGCAACAAATTTCAAGTCATGAACCTTCTGTACAAGGACATACAAGAGTTTGAAATAACAATAGAACCATTCAAATGTAGGAAAATAGTGTAACTTTTATTGCTTGATCACCCAGAATCACATCAACCAACTCTTGGTCTATGAAAACAAAGGTATTTACATGATTTTACACCACCTTCAATGGTTACAAACCAATATTTAAACTATAACTAAAAAACCATAATTTGTCCATCATGACAAAATTTTGCAAGAAAAGTTGCTTGACAACTTGTGCAAATTTTAACAAATGTCCTCAATTTTTCAAGCTTAGGGATAATTCAAGTCTCATTCACAATTTGGGGGTTAGATTTAAAGATTAAACCATCCTATGTATCCAAATACAAAGGTATTTAAACTTGCAATCCAAATGAGGTGACACAATGTAACATGTTAGGGATTGAATTATGGAGTGGCATAGAAAATGTATTTAAGTAAAGAAAAGGTTGAAGCTCCATTCTTAAAAGGTAACCTAGTGAAGGCCAGAGTTTAAAACATCTTGTTTAGAAATGGTATAAAAATTTGACCAAAGTAAGGAAAAGAGTGAAGGTCAGAGAAGGAGATTTTTTGAAGGAAAACACTTGGTGAGAAAACATAAACAAAACAAACTCAGAAGGAAAGTCAATCCTAGATGGGAAAGTATGATAACTTGATAGGAATAAGGGAAATGAAAAAGATGAGTGGAAAAGTATCTTTGGATAGGAAATTATAGTATTTTGATAAGAAAAATAAGAAAGACAAAGTTGGGTGGAAATGCATGCTAGGATGGGAAAGTCTAGTGTGTTGATAGGACCAAAGAAAAGGGTGGAGTTTGAGTAAAATGGTGATGAGATAGAAAAATTTAAAACTTTGAGAACTTGCACACATAGGAATTTGACATACCTATGAACTTAGAAATTACTCAAATCTGTTGGGCACTTGAGAGATGAAGATGAAGTTCACACATAAGGACTTTGATCAAGGGAGAAACTAGAATGAGGAAATAGGCCTTGAGTACATACACATAAATCAATGAAAAAAAGGAGATCGCAAATTCAACTTTTGGGCTTTGATAACCGATCCTAATATGTGAAAGTACAAATTTTGATTTGATATTTAATGCATTCACATTATATAATACAATTAATTATAATATGCTTATATATAACATAAGCACATTATAATAACTTTTAATTTTGACATCTTGGAATAGAGGGAGCGGGAGGAGCAGGAGGAATTTCAATTTTAAATATGGGTGGGAAACAGAGCTCACAGGCGTCTAATGGGGATGCAGGAGTTGGCGATGGTGGCACTTTGGCAGACCAGGAAAAGGAAGACACAACAAATAATGATGGGGTCCCACTCGATAGACGGAAGGATCCAAGCAAAGAGGTGGTGGGGTCAAAAGGACATCTTCCATCTCAGTCTGAGCCCCAACTTGGAGTCAAGAAAGATTCAACTTGGCACTGTCCTTGGTCAACTTTATTCGAGATTAAACCAACACGCAAGTCCATTTTCCCTATTATAAAAGACCTTTCTGAGAAGGAAAAGGGACAGTTTGCTATTTCTTTACTAGATGAACTTATTGACCATAATATCGCAATGATGTCTCTTACTTTGGTGGGAAAATTTACTGGCTCTAGGCCAAACATTGATATTATTAGGTCCTTTGCTAGAAATAAATGGAACCTTAAAGGCCAGGTGGAAATCAAATCCATGGAAAAGGGATTTTTATGCTTCAAGTTTTGTTGCCAGGAAGACCTAGCCAAGATCCTGTGTGCTGGGGTGTGGTCTATTGGGAAATCATCTTTAGCCTTGCAAAGGTGGTCTCTCAATCTCGACCTTAATGCTTCCTTTTATACCCAAGCCCCAGTTTGGGTTAGGCTACCAGAGCTTCCTATGGAGTTCTGGTTTGAGGATGTCTTTCCTGTTATAGCGAGATCCTTTGGAGAGCTTCTTTCGATAGACCTAGTTACAGTGGATCGGTGATGCCTTACCTATGCAGATTGTTCTCTTGAAAGGGTTTCTTCATGTAAATCTAGTGTCTGTTTTGGTATGGTGATTTTGTATTTATGTTGAATGGTGCAATCACATGTTTATTTCAGATTTATTTTTAGATTTGGTAACATTTGTGTATTTTTATAACATAAGAAAAATAATATTACAAGCTTTCTTCATCTCGTCTCTCAACATTTGGTATCAAGGTTGTCAATTCTATTGAGAGGAGGATTCATTCCCTTTTAAGTGTTTAAGGGTTTTTGATGCAATGAGAGATTTTTTTGTGTGATTTTGTAGATTTGAGAAAAGGATTGAAAGCCATTGATTCTACTTCTTGCACAGATATTCATAAATTCAATGGAACTGACTACAAGATGCAGAAACTAAAGATGGAAGTTCTTTTGGAAGAAAGGGATCAAAGGTTGCCAGTTTCACATGAAAAAAACCAAAAGAATATTTTATAATGGATTATGCTTGAAATAAATTGGACAAGAAGGCATGAGGAATCATTTGGTTACATCTTACCAATTATATCCTCTTGAATGTCTTTGAAGAAGAGTCTACATACAAGTTGTGGAAGAAGATAGGTGACATTCATTAATCTAAAAGTTAGTCGATTAAGTTATATCTTAAGAGGAGGTTATATTCTTTGAAAATAAAAAGGGTTAATCTATTACGGGTCATTTGAATGCTTTTAATCTAGTTATAAGTCATCTTGCATTGATAAATGTTGAATTAGAAGATAAATGTATCTTGTTTTTTTTGCTCTTCCCCAAATCTTGGGAAAATTAGATTATTTCTATTAGTAGCGATAATCTCGAGCCAAAGATGGGCAAGTTGATTGTCATACTTCTTTCAAAAGAGGTGAGAATAAATTCTATGAATGTTGGCTCCCAAGATGCCTTTCATGTACAAGGAATATCCAAAGAGAAAAGAGCTAAATGGGATAAAAAGAGTCCTAGAAAAAGAGAAAAGTGTTGGAATTGTGGGAAAAGAAGATATATGAAGAAGGGTTGTAGGGTTAAGAGAAAAATGTTGATTCCTCAATGGAAAACTCCTCTGGTGATGATTTTGATGCTTTTTTTATTTCTACTTGTTGGTTAATATATTTGTCTTTCCAAAATAAATGATTTATAATGACTCTATTTTTCCCAGGTACAAAGATAAATGATTAACAAACTCTCTAGTAATTTATTAATCATCTTTTCTCTAAATTTAACAAGGTACGACTCCCTCTTATAATCAAATTTTTGAATTCTCTAAATTTAAGAATAGGGTATGCTTTTGACCTGAAAGAAAGAAACAAAAACTAACATTTATTCATGGCCACGACATAAATATGATCATAGGATTTGATGGAGATGAATGAATTTTAAGAATATTTATCGACACACAAGTTGGAAAATTAATAACAATGATAAGGATGTGATTGGTCTCTACTAATTGCAATAGGTTGGTGAAGACAATTCAATCATATGCTGAAATCACCAATAACCCTAACATTAAGTGGCATGCTGCCCTGGAGAGGCCCATTTAATTATAGACAAGGGATGTATTTATTTGGATGATGTCGAATTGTATTTATATTCAAGGACTCTCTAAGCTATAATAAAAAAGGTGGAGTTTGGTGAAAAGGGATAATGAGATGGAAAACTTTGAAACTTAGACAACTTGCACACACTTGCAGTTTGAACATACTTACACACAATTTTTTTAAATTGGATCTAGGCTTATTAGAGATGAAAATGAAGAACACATATGCTACAAACTTTGACTAGGGGTAACATTAGAAAGATGAAAGAATCCTTTGATCCACAAACATAAATTAATGAAAAATTGGACATTATAGATTTATCCTTAAGCTTTGATGACCAATACTAAAATGCAAAAATTGAAATTGTAATATATAATATAATGAACTATAATATATTTGTATTATATAACATAAGCACATTATAATGTGTTTGCATTTTGTTCATTAGAAAAGTTATACAAAAGAAAAAGAAAAAAGGAAAAAAAAAATCCTAAGTTTTTGTCTTACACAAATCTTTTATGTACATTTTCCATAAAATGTCATTACATTTTTGTTCTATATTTGTAAAAATCATTGTTTTGCATTAAAAAATAATAACTATTCAATCAATTGCCTTTTATTATTAAAAAATCTAGTTATCAATTTTGTTTAATATGAACCTAAAACTGTTAATATATTGGTTTTATACAACAATAAATGCTTTACACTTCCAAAGTATATTAGTGATTGTAATCATCATATTAACATTTATTATGAGTTTTAATAAAACACATGAAGCAGCACACTAAGAAAAGTCAGTCCACCACACAATTTGATTTGGTTTCCCACAATATTGAGTCATTCACAAGTGGAGAACAGCAATTCTAAGAAAATGACTTCATCGAAAGATGATATCTGTTTGTTGCTTTATCATTATCCTTTTCAGTCCATAGAAACCATTTTGGAAGTCTTTGAGAAATCTAATTTGAAAAGTTTGCTCCAAATGAGAGGGATTTGGAGGTGGACGCCTGACATAATGAGTATTTATTGCTAAGGATGGAGAAAAAATGAGGAGTTTTAGTGGGGATCTGAGTTGGAACTCTGTCACGGACCACCATAGATAGAAAGAAAAGAGAACAATTTGCTTCTTTATTTTCCTCCTCATGTTTATATGTTCATATGCAGAGGAAATAGTCAATCAGATGATTTATGATACAAGATAACCCTTGGAACAATTGCCACATTGTTTACATATAATTAATAATTAAGAATGTAATTTTCTAAAATGAGTTGGTCTGAATATAATTGAAGAATTTAAATATAATGGTGGTATTTTGTTATTAATATTCAACAAATTTCAAGTTCTTTTTAAATATTTTTTTATTAGATAAATAGAAAAAAGACAAGATTTTTCTTTAGGATTTTGTTGTTCTCTTACAAAAAAAATACCCACTTTGTGTCTCTCTATAATTGAAAGATTCTTGATGAATTACATCCTTCTTGAATAAACTATGGATAAAAAGTTTGAAGATTGAACAGTTTTATTTTTCAAGCAGGTTAAACGTTTAAAATTGAATTTGTACTGGCTAGTTTTAAAAAAGACTACAAGTTTCAATTTTATTCATGTGTAGAATTAGTAAATTAATAATTTTATTTTAAAACATGGCTTTGACCATTGAAGTCAAGCATAAACAGACCTAAAACATTGGCAATATGTGAATTCAACGTACATAAAAAGAGATGGAAATAGGGAGTAGCCGTGAGTTGATTGACAACTATTTGGACTAAATTTAACTATTCATTTGAGCACGTATGAGAGAGACAGAAAATAATTGAAAGGAAGTCTTTTCGTACTTCTTCATAACAAAAAAAAAAAGACATATAGAGATGTATTAGTGTGGAAAATGTCAAATTCTCTAAATCCTGTCAATTCTAAAAATGAGGAGCAGATGTGATCAGAAGTGTTAATTTGGAATATATATGTAGTCTATATTTATTGAAAGGTATTCTCTAAAAGGTGTGGCAATCCAGACTCCAGTCAACTAAACTAACACTCTTATGAAACCATAAGTATATATTTGGTGTGATTTTTATTTTAGTTCAACGGATAGACACTTCGTTGGCTAAAGGAGCTCAAATAACTGGACAGGTACAGTTTTGGAGTCTTTAATATTAGTAATTGAGGGATCAAAGGAGAGGGTTTTCAAGTTGAAAGGAACAATTTAAGAATTGGAGATTTAAGTAAGCTGTAATATTGAAACATTGTGGTAATGGGGCTATCACAATGTATAGTTCTATAGTGTATTTTACAAGTTTATGGGGCCATACATTCTGATGGCCTTAAATTCCACCCAACTTCATGTACATAGGCAGCCAAAATTTGAACCTTTTAAACAATTTTTTGGTTGTTTTAATTACTAACATAATTATATTTTAGAAATTCTATGTAAAATATGTACAAAACTATCAAGTTTTAAAAATTTACATTCACAAAAAAGAAAAAATCATGACATTCACTATTATAAAGTTAAGAAGTATATAAATAAATAATAAGATTACGAAAGTAATAGTTCCAAAACCTAAGAAATTTGAACACTTTAATATCATGACTTCAAAAGTTCATCTAAATTTCTCCAATATACATAAACCCTAATTTAAGGCTAACCTTAATCGTAATTGAATGCTAAACCTAGTGTAATTGAATTCTAAACTTATTCCTAATTAGACATCAACTCTAATTTAGTATTATATCTAAACTGAGTTGAACTCTTGAATATTATTCATAACTAAAACATAATGATAACCCTAAAACTAATTGAATTGTAATTATAGTAGCACGATAATTGATCTGTAACTCTAACCTTATTTGAAACCATGATAGATCAATAATTGAATTATAATCATAATGGTAACTCTAATTGTAGTGTAATCATAATGATAACTCTAATTGAATTGTGAACCCTTACCATCACGCCTAAGAAAATATATAATTATTTACACTAAAAATAAATATTTATCCACTGAGGTTTGAAATGGCATTATAGCAATATATTTAGCAGAAGTATAATATCTAGAACATCTTTATAAAAATGAAGCATACAGGAATAACTCAGCAAATTAGCAGTGTCATGCAAGGTTCTGAAGAAAACATAAGACCTGCAAACTGTTACCATGGTTTTTAAAGCCATGAAGGAAAATTCAGGCGTTAGCATTTGATCAAATAAGAAAAGATATGAAATACACTTAATTTGTTCCAACTGCTTTATCAACCTTTTTCATATTATTATGAAACTATGCACGGAAGTGAATTATGAAGTTCCTGCAACTTTCTAAAATTATGTATGGTCGTGCATTTGCAGACGTGACAGAATAGTGGTAGGTATCAGAGAATTCACAAAACAGAATTGCAAGCGTTCCCATGCAATCTTTTTTGCATTACAGATTTCAAATGTCAAGTAACCAAATCAGCTTTAGAGACAGTAGAAGATGTAAAATTCAATAGGTCTTCTTTTAATTGACATAGGTTTTAGACTCATATCTGATTGTAGAACGCTTTGGTGTAATAATTATTTAGATCTGATAGTAAAATGATATTTTAAATATTCTTTAAATGTCGTTAGGAAGTTTATTTAAGATAATTAAACGAATGTAATTAATAATATATCTACAATACAATTGAAATAGATGTGTTAGTTAGATTGTCTTAGTGCTTAGATTGATGATGGAATGTGATTATTCTCTATTTGATGATTCAATCTTGATTGTTGTGAAACTGATTCGATGTTTAGATTAATTTGGGACATGAGGGAATTAAAATTATAACTAATGTCGATGAATATTTAGAAACGGTAATAATGTCATTGTGTTCGCCTTAGTCCAAATGTTCTTTTACTAGTCTAGTTTACTTTTCTATATTTTAAGTTTGTTCCTTGGATTTGTACTTTTCTAATTTCTATACATATGGCTGTATTTCCTTTTATAGCACGTTAATAATATATCTACAATACAATTGAAATAGATGTGTTAGTTAGATTGTCTTAGTGCTTAGATTGATGATGGAATGTGATTATTTTCTATTTGATGATTCAATCTTGATTGTTGTGAAACTGATTCGATGTTTAGATTAATTTGGGACATGAGGGAATTAAAATTATAATTAATGTGAAAGGGTAATAATGTCACTGTGTTCGCCTTAGTCCAAATGTTCTTTTACTAGTCTAGTTTACTTTTCTATATTTTAAGTTTGTTCCTTGGATTTGTACTTTTCTAATTTCTATACATATGGCTATATGGCTGTGTGTGTGTGTGTGTGTGTGTGGCTTTCATATGAGCATGCTTAAATTTTGTATATCATATTATTATTTTATTAGTCTGTATTTTTTTGCGACTAATGAAGTTTTTATACAATGTCATTCAAGATGGTGTGAAAAATCATCATTCTCCTCCTTAGTATGACACTTATTCACATCATATCCTTATCTTTTACAATAAACATATTTGATTTCTTCATTTTGGATGATTTCTCTTGAAAAGAAATCTTAGACTCAAGAGTAGGTTGTGAAGAAGAGTATATATATATATATATATATATATATATATATATATATATATATATATAAAACATGAATTAAGGAATGCCCCACTTATTGATTGATGTTCACAGTAAAATTTATGCAGTTTACTCTTCAAACCCAATACAGCTTGAGTCTTACAGAGTATCAAGAATTACGTCTACCTACACGCACATTTGACCATTCCTTTTGAACACAAAGGCAAACCTCTGTCTTGTCACCGTTAATCCACTATTTCTCTCTTTTTTGAATAATTGGTATTCATAATTTTCACCTATCTCAAAAATACTCTGTCATTACTGCATTCTGTGATACATCATCTTTTTTAAGACATATTTAAAAACACTCGATGTGCAATCTTCAGGTCCCCTACTGATTCAAGTGGTAGCTTCTATAGAGACTTAAAAATGGTAAACGCTTGGGTCTCTACTTTTTAATGTGTTGTTTGTCTAGTCTTGGTTATTCGTTTGTATCATTGCATTAATTTTGATCAGTCATCTTGTCATCTAATTTGAATTTCATCCTTTGTCAATCTTTGTCGTATGTCTGATTAAATAATTTTGACAATTATTCAATCCAGGGTATTAGTTTGTCCTTAGGGAAATAATTATTTGATTAAATCTCATGTGTCCTAGCATCTCCCCTTTGACAATTAAATTACATTTATTTATTCCCTTGGTCCTTTTACGTCACAATTAAATATAAAATAATTAATTGTTGTATTGTAACTTTTGGAGGGAATTATTGAATGAGTTTTATTAATTCCCCATTTTCATTTTATTTTTGACCTTTAACCTTTCCTTTGCACTTGTCCATTTAGCTTCCTTTGCTTGGCCTTCTTATTCAATCCTGACCATTCATTGTCTTCGATCGTTGACTATTCAATTTTAATTGGAAATCTATAAATTGGGTTCTCATCTCTCATTTTGGAAAACCAATATTTTCTAGTATCCGTGCCTATATGTCGTCTAATTATCCTTTCTTTTTTCCATTTTTGAGCACCTGTCAAAAAAAAGAGCAACATCCAATTAGAGGAGAAAGATAAACAATGGAGTGGAATGAAAGGTTTGCATAAGTTTTTATTTGTGTTTTATGTTGAATTATGCAATTTGATTTCATAGCTTCATTGAGATGTTATGATTTTAATTAACATGATTGTATAGCTTTTCGTGGTTGGCTAATTTTTTTTTATATCTAACCCTTGAGTTTCCTGATCTACAACTTCAAAAGAGTGAAGAACACTTATGAAAATTTGTTGAATAATCACAAAGGCTTCCAAAAATGATTTGAGGATGGGTTTTTTCTATTTAAATATTTTTTCTAAGATATATATTATATTTTATGTTCAAAATATATCATTTTATATCTCATTTTTTTAAGATCTAAATCTGATTTGAGCTCCTATTAATCAAATCAACTCTCCTACAAGAATTATCTTACCATGAATATGTATTCCACCCGAAGACCTCGCTTTGTTCTTTCAAGACATTTAGAGCATGAAGTAATTTTTGTCTTTATTTATAGAATTTTTTTTGTATGTCTTAATGTTAGGATAAGGTGAAACCAACCTTGCAATCCTAAACATTTACATCTCTTCATGTTCTTTGGAAAATGTTCCCTTGGACATTGAAAACAAATATAAAATGTTTGCACATTATGGCTAATTGTACTTGCATTTTCAAGAGGTGATAAAGCTAAATTAAGACGGAATAAATACATTGTTTCCCATGTCCATATTAAGACATGAAAGCTCATGTATTAGGAACCCAAGTTTGGGAAGAGAACCGATGTCCATTTAGGAATCGAAACTGTCGCCAAGAGTTATGGAGCAGTCATAATGTCTATTATCTAAGTGGATTTGGGTTTGGCACCCAAAGAAGACGCACTTGAAGAGTTTCACAATTTTACTATGCCTATTAGCTATTCATTCTCTATGGAATGTGTTTTTTCAAGTGGTTTTGACCCCTTATTTTGGGAATGTAGTAATTATTTTTATCTCCTTTTTGGATATAAATTGGAGCCGAGGTATAATATTTTCACCATATTTTCTTTCATGTTTCCAGGTAGTTTGGGGGTTAGATGGAGAAAATAAGTGAAGTGTATTATTCTTGCAGTCTTTCTTATGAAGATTAAATAACATACTTGCCTCTATTCTCTAGTAGAGTTTTTTCATGAAAGGGTTTCTCCATGTAAATCTAGTGTCTCTTTTGGTATGGTGATTTTATATTTATGTTGAATGGTGAAATCACATATTTATTTCATATATTTTAAAAAATTGGCAATCTTTTCAAATTTGTAATTGTATAAAAAACTTAATCTTACAAGCTTTCTTCATCATCAACATTCAGATTCAAAGATAGTGCTTTCATTGAGAGGACGCTTTTTTCTAAGTGTTGAAGGATTTTTTCTTTAGTGGGAGCCTTTTTGTGTGGTTTTCTCGATGGGTGGTCCCTCAATAGAGAGTTATACATTTTTTCCAAATTTGACATTGAACTGAACATTCTGAAAAAAAAAACTTTGTAGTCAAACACCTACTTCAAGTAAACTATTAGGAATTTAAAGATGATGTAAACTAGTGATTTTTAGCACTTTGTGTGTAGATTCTAAATGTATATTTATTTGAAAAAAAATTGTAATTAATTTGTATCTATTTTTCTGGAATCTCCTTCAAAAACTAGTTTTTTACAGAAAACAACATTTTTAAAGAGTGAAATTCACATACTGTTGCATAATGTTTTCTTTTTCTAAATGGGATTAAAAAATTAATTTTTTGAATTTAGATCTGTAACACCAATATATAGTGATTGCAATCAATTTCATTTGATTATGTTAAATATTTTATATTTTATTAAATTTTGAAGTGACATTATCTATAATTTAGACATAGGTTCACTTACTAATCCATTACATTTTTTGTATGTATCGAAATTCTTTTTTATTTTTTTTTGTTAGAAAGAGGAAATCAATACCTAGTGCCTAGATATTTTTCAAATTTTTTACTTAATTTACTATTTTTCCATAAACATTAAACATAGAAGTTGATATATGGTGCAAAATCTATGTTTAGTAAAACTAAAAGTACAAAGTCATAATAAACTCAATATATATTGAAATCATAATCATTGAAAAAGTTTCTTTGAGTAGTACCATCTTGGATGTGGGTTCATCAAATGAATTCATTTGATCCTCCATTTAAGATAATGTTAAAGTGATTTTTTGTCAGCATTTTGATAGGTGTGAAGGAGACTCCATTGCAGGTATGACTGAGGAGTAGAGAGGTTATAATAAAAAAAGAAGAGATTGATTGAATTAGGTTTGATCTAACCATTTTTAATTAATTCCTTCTAATGGGACTTCTCAAGGGTTAAATAAACATATTTTCTTAAAAATGTGTGATTTTAGCAAAAATCAAGATTTTCAAAAAAGTATAACCTGGTATTGTAGGCTCACCCCAATTTGAGAAAATAACTAAAAGTCACGACTTCTACTTCTCGCATAGATATTGAGAAATTCAATGGCACTGAATACAAGATGTGGAACCTAGAGATGAAAGTTATTTTGGAAGAAAGATATCAATGATTGTCATCTTCACATGGAAATAATCCAGAAGGCTACCATGATAGGTGATGCTTGAAAGAAATTAGAAAAGAAGACACAAAGAATCATCAGTTACATCTTACAAATTCCCTTCTCTCGAATGTCTATGAAGAATATTCTTCATACAAGTTGTGGACTATGATAGGTGACATTAATCAATTTTTTTTAAATTCCAATAAGTTCTAATTAAGTTCAAATGGGAGAGGGCCCAGACCCATCAAAAAAACATCAATTCAAAATGACAGTTCCAAAGGAATTCACGTGCAATGAATTCTTAACAGAGCCCAGAAACTAAATGACTAGCCAAAAAAATCCAATAAGTTATATCTTAAGAAGAGGTTATATTCTTTCAAATTGAAAAATGAAAAATCTGTTACCGATCATTTGAATGCTCTTAATTTAATTATAAGTCATCTTGCATTGATAGATGTTATATTAGAAAATGAAGATAAACGTATCTTATTTCTTTTCTCTTCCATGAATCTTGGAAAAATCTAATTATTTTTATTAACAATGGTAATATAGCCAAAGATGGACAACTTTTAATTGTCATACTTCTTTCAAAAGAGGTGAGAATAAATTCTATGAATGTTCGCTCCCAATCTACCTTGCATGTATGAGGAAGGTCTAAAGAGAAAGGGCATAAAGGGGATAAAAAGAGGGAAAAGTCTAAAGAATGTTGAAAGACTCCTTGAAAGAGAAAAGTGTTGGAATTGTGGGAAAAGAGGATATGTGAAGGAGTGTAGAGTTAAGAAAAAGAATGTTGTCTCCTCCACAGAAAACTACCCTTATTATGATTTTGACATTTTTTTTCTTCTTTTTGTTGGTTAACAAATTTGTCTTTCTAAAATAAATGATTTTGATGAATGTATACTTCTCAAGTATGAAGATAAACGATTAAAAAATGGTTGAGTAAGTTTGTGATTAAGTAAAACAGGTTTTACAAGGTTCGTGAAATCCGAAACATAGTATAAAATGTAACAATACGCCCAGTCTTAAACGAAACAAAAACTAAAGACAAAACATGCCAACAAACGCCAAAACAAAAAACAAACAGAGCTTCTAAAAAAGAAAATAACACAGGGACAACAAAAAAGACCTGGGTCCCTCAAGATAGGTCCACCATTAGGGTTGCTGCAAAAAATGGCTGAGTAAGTTATTAATTAATTTTCCTCTAAATTTCAACAAGGTACAATGTCGTCTTATAATCTAATTTTTGAATTTTTAAAATTTAAGAATAGGTTATTATTTTGACATGAAAGCAAGATAGGAAAACCAACATTTATTCCTACCCATGACTTAAATGTGATTATGGGATTTGATGGAGATAAATGAATTTTTAGAACAATTATTAACAAATAGGTTGGAAAATGAATGACAATGAAAAGGATGTGACTGGTCTCTACTAAGTGTAATAGGTAGATGCAAACAACTCAATGCATACACTGAGCACTAGTAGACCTCATATTAAGTAACGTACTGTCCTAGAGAGCCTCATTTAATTGTTGACTAGAGATGCATATGTTTGTGTAATGTTGACATTGTATGTGCAGCCAAGACTCTCTATGTTATAAGGAAAAGGGTGGAGTTTAGGTAAACGGGAAAATGGGATATAATACTTTGAATCTTTGACAACTTGCACACACTTACGAGTTTGAACATACATACACATTTGGAAATTTTTAAATTTGATCTCAGTATATGAGAGATGAAAATGGAGAACATAAAATTTGAGTGGGGGAGACACTGGAAAGAGGACAAAAGCCATAAATTAATGGAAAATGGAAGAATATAAAGATTCAATCTTTAGGCTTTGATAGGCAATCCTATTACCTGAAAGTATAATTTTTTATACATAATGCATATGCATTATATAATGCAATACATTATAATGTACTTGCATTATATTCAACAAGGTAAGTCATACAAAAGACAACCAGGAAGAAAAAAAAAAAGAAAAAAAAAAACATTCAAAATTTTTATCCTACATGACAGTTCTAAATATTCTTTTATATACATTTCTATAAAATTTATTACACTTTTTTGTTGTATATTAGTACAAATCATCGTTTCCATCAGAAAATATTAACTTTTTAATCAATTGCATTTTCATTTGATTAAAAATTCTAATTATCATTCTTATTTATAAAAAAATTAATTTATTGTTTTTATATGTGTTAATAATTATTTTACAGTTAAAATTTTATATTTGTCATTATGTTATATATTAACCATTTTATCAATTAAATTTAGAACAATGAAGTAGCACACTGAGAAAAGTCGGTCAACCACACAATCTGATTTGGATTCCCACAACATCGAGTCATTCGCAGGCCCAACACGTGGAAAATAGTTATCCTAAGCAAATTACTTCATTGAAAGATGATAATTTGTTTATTTGTCAATTTAGAGTGATAATTTGGAAAGTCTTTGAGAAATATAATTTGAAAATTTTGCTACAAATGACATAATGAGTATTTATGGCCAAGGATGGAGAAAAAATGAGGAGTCATCGTGGGGATCTGAGGTGGAACTCTTTCATTGACCACCATAGAAAGAAAGAATACATAACACTTTGCTTCTTTATTTTCTAGTGTTTGAATATACCTCCTCAGATGTTTATATGTCCATATGAAGAAATGGTCAATCTTATCATCTATGGTAAAGACAACTTTTGGAATAACTCATTAAAAATATAGTTTGGTGAAATGTGTTCATATTGATAGAATAGTAGTTTAGATATTGTCATCGAAATTAAATAAGATTCAAAATTTTCTTTATATTAAAGACGAGTTCTCTTTTGAATTATTTTTGTTTTCTAGAAATATATTCTCTTTTCTCTTTATAACTGATGAATTACATCTTCCTTGAATAAACTGTACTTGTATAAAACTTCTACTTGAAGATCGAACAGTTTACCTTCCAAACGAGTTAAACGTTTAAGATTTGAATTCGTATTTTCTGGTTTCAACAAAGACTACTTTCCAATTTTGTTCACATAAAAAATTAGTAAATGATTATTCTGTTTCAAAGAGAATATTTGCTTTGACCATTGAAGTCGACCAAAATAGACCTTAAACTTTGGCAATCTGAGATAGCCTATCCAAAAATAGTGAAGTCAACGTACACCAAAACAGATGCAAATATAATTAAGAAAATAGCCAATTGTAGTGAGTTGACTAAACAAATTATCTGTTCCCGTATACGATTCATTTGAGAGCGCCATGAAGTGATCGAATTTAATTCTTTTTCATACTTTTTCTTAACAAAAAAAAAAGACATATGTATAGGTTATGTTATTTTGCCTTCCAATTTTGAGGATTGGAAGTGTGTAAAATGTCAAATTATCGAAATTCTATCAATTCTCAAAATTAGGAGCGGATGTCCGAACTGTTTTGAAGTTGAAAGGAACAACTTAAGAATTGGGAACATGTGTGAATATAGTGGCTATCAGAATGTGCAATTTTATAGTGTATATTACATGTCCAGGATCCTAATATAGGTTTTATAGTGTATTTTATTTAGACAATTTTTGGGGGTTTTTTTTGTTGGTAGGTGAAGCTCAACGGGTGACTTTTGTCTTTTTCTTCTTTGTCCATTCGACTTCTTCATATCCTTTGAAGAGTCTATTTGATAAACATAAAGCTGATTATTGTTGTAATTGATTCTAATCTGAAGAAGTTAATAATAAGATTTCTCTACAAGTGTGGATGTAGGCATATTTTTTGAACCACTATAAATCTTTGGGTTTATGTGTTATTCTGTATTTGTCTTTGTTGTTTGAATTTCTCAATTCTTTTCGACTTTCACAATTGGTATCAGAGTAGGTTTGTCTAACAATTTGGAAATTGGGGATAAAATTTGAAAGAAATGGAGGAATCAAAAGTGCAGAAATTCGTAGGCAAAAATTTCAGCTTGTGGAAGGTACAGATGGAATCGTTGCTTATCAAGCAAGATCTCTCGCTGGCTTTAGAAGGGAAAACAAAGAAGCCGGCTTCGCTGAAAGATGAAGACTGGGAAATCTTGGACAAAAAGGCAAGAGCATCAATCTTTCTTTCATTGTCCGACAATTTCCTGTTTAATGTTATAAATTCGTCAACCACCAAGGAGGTGTGGGATAAATTAGCCAGCACATATGCGATGGCTTCAGCTGCTAACAAAGTCTTTATTATGAATAAATTGTATAAGCTCAAAAAGAGGGAAGGTGGAACCATGACAAAACACCTAAATGAATTCAACATACTAATCAACTAAGAAAATTCAGTTGGCATGAAAGAAGATGATGAAAGAAAAGTTGTTATTCTTTTATGCGCCTTACCTAGTAGCTGGGATGGTGTTGTTACAGCCATAAGCACTACGGCTTCAATCTCTAAAGAGTTGGCATTTGATGAAGTTTCAGCCACTCTTCTCTCTGAGGATATGAGAAGGAAGAATGATGAATCTTCATCCGGAAAAGCCTTGACGGTAGTAAGTACCGAGAATAGAGGAAGAAGTCAAAATAGGGGTAGAAATAATCATCATAGGAGATCAAAATCTGCATATAGATCAAAGTCAAGAGGACGTAATGGTGATTGTTGGTTTTGCGGTAAAGCTGGTCATGTAAATAAAGACTGTAGAAATTGCAAAAAGGCTCAAGAGAAAGTTCGAGACAACGAAGCAAACACGACTTATGATTGTGCAGATGGTGCCTTAATATTGTCCACAAGTGATACTACTTCAAATTCATGGGTATTGGATTCCGGTGCATCATTTCATGCCTCCTCTTGCACAAACCTCTTCACAAATTATCAAGAAGGTAACTTTGGAAAAGTTTATTTAGGAGATAATAAGGCTTGTGAAATTATTGGAAAAGGGGATCTTTTGTTGTGCTTAGAACGAGGTGTTAAATGGATGCTTAAAGATGTCCATCATGTTCTTCAATTGAAAAGAAATTTAATTTTAATGAGTCATCTATACTCTCAAGGTTTTCTTACCTCTCTAACAGATGCATGGAAAGTCACAAAAGGTTCCATGGTTATTGCAAAAGGGGATAAAGTTGGTAGTCTCTACATAGTATAAACTATTGGTGAAGTGGGAGCTGGCATGACAATTGAGGAAAGCAATTATTGCTTTTGCATCAAAGGCTCGGTCACATGAGCAAGCAGGGCCTTGACATTATGCACAAGAGAGAACAACTATCGGGTCTAAAATCTATTCATTTATCATTTTGCAATCTTTGTCTTTATGACAAGCAAAAGCGGATAAGCTTTATGAAATCTGGACATGAGAAGAAGGATACACATTAGCACTTGTCCATACTGATGTTTTGGGACCAATTGAGGTAAGCTCTTTTGGAGAAGCTAATTATTTTGTTACTTTTCTTGATGATTACACAAGGAAAGTATGGATATTTATGCTTCATAAGAAATCTGAAGTATTTAATAAGTTTAAGATTTTTATTTGCTTCTGTTGAAAATCAGATTGGACATAAGATTAAATGTCTAAAAACGGATAATGGAGGAGATTTTTGCTCCTCAAAATTTGACACTTTTTGTGCAGATAATGGTATTTGCAGAATTAAAATTGTTCCATTTACACCTCACGAAAAAAGAGCAGCCGAAAGGTTGAATAGAACAATTTTGGAAAAGGCTAGATGCATGCTTTTTAATGTCGGTTTGGGTAAGGAATTTTGGGTGGAAGCTTGCAATACAATAGTCTATTTGATCAATCAAAGCCCTTCGTCTTGGTTGAATTTCGGTATTTCGGAAGAGGAATGGCTGGAAAAGATCTCATATTCTCACATCCAGGTATTTGGATGTGAAGCCTATGCTCATGTCCCAAAAGAAAAGAGGACAAAACTGGATTCAAAAACTGAGAAAGGCATCTTCGTGGGCTATGGAGAAGATCAATATGGTTTTTGCATATGGGATCCGGTGTCTAAGAAAATAATTCGAAGCAGAGATGTAGTCTTCAATGAGAAGATATTTCCAGCTCTTCAAAATCAAAATCAAAATGAAAAACAAGTAGAGGATTATGTTCCAATTTCAATTTTCAAAAATAATTCCACTTCTCGACCAATGTCTTCACAAAATAATCTTGGTGGAGGACACATGTATCACTTCATTTCAGCACCCTCTGTGCATCAATTTATGGCTGAGAACGATTATGACAGAGGAAACAACACTAATGAAGATTCTTTGTTTAATGAGCATGATTCTCTGCATACACAATTTGAACTAGACATATTTGCTGAACCACGATAAATCTCTGGGTTTATGTGTTATTCTATATTTGTTTGTTGGTTGAATTTCTCATTATTTTAGAAAATCTACCTAAAATATGTCAAATTTTTAATAAATTAATAATTATAGAAAAGAAAGATCTAGGGATTTATTATTATAAATAGTTAAGAAGGGTATAAATAAATAAATAATAAGATTACTAAAATATTATTTCCAAAATTTAAGAAATTAAGAAGACTAAAGAATGATGATTTCACAAGTTCATCTAAATTTTTACAATATACATAAATACTAGTTTGAAGCTAATAATAATCTTAATTGAATACTAAACCTAGTGTTATTGAATTCTAAAATTATTACTGATTAGACTCTTAACCTTAATTTAATAATAAACCAAAGCTTAATTGAACTCTTGAATATTTTTCATAACTCAAACATAATAGTAAGTCTAGCTCTAATTGAATTGTAATTAAAATAACATCATAATTGATCTATATCATAACTTCAACCTTATTGTACTTGTCGTAGGCAATATACTATTGCATTCACCTGTGCACAATAAGTTTATTGTTTTGCACCAATCATAAGTAGCTATTTTTTTGTAATTCAAAGTTTTATAAAGTTAAGATATTTATTTAGTAATTTTATATATTATAAGAATTACTTATCTCTAATGTGACTGGTTGAATTGGTTTGGTGTTATAGACCCCTTATTTTTTTATTTTTTATTTTTTAACCATAGTTTTGTAATGTATAATTCATATATCATTTGTAGAATGAAATTACTTTTTTTACTTTATAATTTAGTATATTTTTATGATATACTATATTTTATATTTTATTACTA
>MU223541.1:1698848-1719041 GCA_018584345.1 Thuja plicata | reverse complement strand
TTTTCGAGATGAACTTTCGAACCAGTTTATTAATATTAATATATATTCAGTGCCTCGCCCACTTTTACTTAAAAATATATATAATATTAAATATAATTTTAATATTTTACTAATCCCTTATTTATTATTAAAATTCTACCTTACATTTAAAATCTATAACTATATATATTTTTTTTTTTACAATTATAGCTATAGAAATGAAACTATAATATATACAAACATAGCTTATTAAATATTATTTTTAAGATTTTATATTTAAAAAAAAACCTATTTAATTTTTTATTTATAATAATTATATTTTTTATTAAATAACTATTAATTAAAATATATTTAATATTGATAATAAAATTAGAATTAAATTTACATAGAATTAAAATTATAAGTAATCTATGTTTAATGAGAAAAGTCAAACTTTAAGAAAAAACATTCTAAATTTTGATCTTACATAACTGTTCTACACATTCTTGTGGGATTTGAGAAATACAAATCCACATAACCCAAAGAGCACCTGTATGCAAAAACCTGTCACAGAGAAGTAGAGAGAAGAAAAGGCAAAGTGTGTGCTTTGAAAATATGCAAGATTATATTATCAGACTAAAAGGGATTTGAAAATATACAAGAGATCAGTCCTTATAAAAGGAGATCAAAACCTAAAAGAGAAACCCTAAAAGGTAACTAACTTAGGTTGCATTATAATAATTAAAAAAATAATTAGTTATTATATGCCTAAAGTTTAGCTTAAGTAAAATAGAAATAACAAGTGACTTAATAATTAAATCAAAATGATTTAATTAATAAGAAAATACCTTATTACTCTAACAATTCTTTGTTCAGATTTTTTTCTATATTACTACAAATCAATATTTTCCATCAGAAAATAATAACTATAAAATCAATCATGTATTTAATTTGATTAAAATTTCTAATTAATTTTATTAATAAAATTGTCAATTCAGTGTTTTTATGACTACTAACTAACAAATATTTTATAGTTAAAAAGTACATCTGTGATCATTATATTAACACTTCTTTATGAGTTAAATTTAAAAAGCATGAAGTAGCACACTGAGAAAAGTCAGTCAAGCACATAATTTGATTTGGTTTCCCATAACATCGAGTCATTTGCAGGCCAAGCATGCGGAAAACAACAATTGTAAGCAAACGAGTTCATTGAAAGATGACATTTATTTGCTCTTTATATAAGGATTCAATTGTGTAGTTTTTTAGTCAAACTTATTGACCCATAGTTCACGAGTAGTTGTTCACAAGAACCCATCTCTTATGACAATGAATGAAACACTTACACTCATTGCATCTAGGTGATGTTCACACAGGTGAAGCGTTGGAACTTTTTGAAAGGTCACTTGTCCCAATAGTACCCCAACTCAAGCACACTTAACCTTAGATTTTTCTCCTAAGTTCAGCTCACTTTCCTCACAGCCCTATTTATAGAACCTCCAGTAAGTGTTGTGTCTTATGAACCATTCATTGTAAAGCCCCTTAAGCTCATCAATTAATATGTAGGAGATATTTTCCACAACAACTCACATTTTGATATTGCTATTAGGATATAACTATATAGTTTTTTATTCAAACTCATTGACACGTGTTTCATGAGTAGTATTTCAAAAGAACCCATCTCTGAAGGGTTTGCAAAGGGTGTTGCAAGCAAAGCGGGCTTAACCTTGAAGGAAACTCTGTGATGAAGTGTGTTTGAGCTAGAGTAGTACAAGGATGGGTGACCTCACAGGAGATTCTGGTGCTTTACCTATGTGAGCATCACCTAGAAGCAATAAGTGCTAAGTGTTCCATTCATTCTCATGAGAGATTGGTTCTTAGAACCACTACTAATGAAACATGGGTCAATAAGTTTGACTCAAAACTACACAGTCTAATTCTAAAGAAAACCCTAAAGTTTTGATAGAACAAAACAAACTTAAAAGAAAGTCATTTCTAAATGGGAAATCATATAACTTGATAAGGATAAAGGAAACAAAAAATTTGAGTTGAAAATAAAATTTGATATTTGATATTTCGATAGAAATAAGAAGAAAGACATGGTTTGGTGGACAAACATGTTAGGATGAGAGATTTTGATGTTCTGACATGAACAAAAAAAAGGGAAGAGTTCGGATAAAAGAGATGATGGAATTGTAGAACTTTGAAACTTTGACAATTTGCACACACGTTGGAATTTGGGAAAACGTATACACTTTAGAATTTGGTCGGTAAACAAATTAAGGCCCAACAAGTGGAGAGCAGCCATTTCAAGCAAATTGACTTCATTGAAAGATGATATCCATTTGTCTGCTTTAGCATTATCCTTTTCAATTTAAAGAAATAATTTGGCAAAGCTATTAGAAAATCTAATTTTAAAATTCGCCAGGGATTAGGAGGTGGACGTTTCATCAAATGAATATTTTGAGGCTAAGAATGAGGTGACATATACAAGCGATGCAAGAAAAATTAGGAGTTTTAGTGGGAATCCGAGTTGGACTACCATAGAAAGAAAGGAAAACAATTTCTATCTAATAAATCTCTTTACAATTTGAATATACCTGTTGGTACTACTTTTTATGTTTATATGTTAAAACTTCATATGTAGGGGAAATGCTCAATCAGAAAGTTTATGATGAAAAAGTAAGCTTTTGAACATACGTCACATTGCTTACATGTGATGAATAATTTATTTATTAGTGGAATGTGATGGATATTACATAGCATATTAATTTAAATGTAGTATTATTATTCTTATTCAATTTATTTTACTATTATTATTGAATGGTTATATTGAATTGAAATTTTGCTTTTAAAATGGTCCTGATCAGAAAGTTTATGATGAAAAAATAAGCTTTTGAACATACGTCACATTGTTTACATGTGATGAATTATTTAGTTATTAGTGGAATGTGATGGATACATAGCATATTAATTTAAATTTAGTATTGATATTCTTATTCAAAAAAATTTAGTATTATTATTGAATGGTTATATTGAATTCAGATTTTTCTTTTATCATTTCATCATAAAAAACTTAAATGTTTTTTAATATTTTTGTTCTCGGCTTATAACCTTTTGTCTCTCTATAGTTGGGACATTCCTCGGTAATTACATCCTTATATAATACAATGGTTGTGCGAACATTTTTCTTGAACATCAAACAATTTTATTTTGCAAATAGGTTACATGTCTCAGATTTGAATTGACATTTGCTTGTTTCCAAAAAGGCTGCTTTTCAATTTCACCCATCAATTCATTCACATGTAACATTTCTAAATTATTATTCTGTTTTAAAAAAGAAAATTTGATTTGACCATTGAAGTTGACCAATAAACATAAAGTTTGGTAATATGTGATATATCCTATGGAGTAATGGTTGAATTCAATGGACCATAAAATAGAAGCACAACATAATTAACAAGGGCTGCGCTCTAGTCAAGTTTCTGCTAAAGTTGATATGGTGGTTTTAGGAAAGGAGATTATTATGAAGATTAATCAATGTGGTCAAATACATTTTTGATATTAAAACACCAAAATTAAAGGTCTTGTTTTATTAATACAATAGTCAAAGTGTGTTCGGTTAGTATATTGACGTTAGCATCAGATTAATCGATAATTAGTAACATAAAAAATATGACAATAAGACGATCATCCAGACCACCAGAAAGGAATTAAAGTCAAGTTAGAACTCCTCTCTAGTCTACAATATGAGCTACTAAAAGTCTAATAACATGCCCACTTAGGGTTATCGCAGTAAACATAAAAACACTTACTATCAGTATCATAGTTAAACACCGAAAAATAGTAATAGTCTTCAAACTATGCCCATAGAGGAAACTGACAACAAAGAAAATAAATAGTAAAAGAGACATTATCCCTATAAAGCTCCTTTGTAATTGCATCTCACTTGATGCAATGCAGACCATTTCTTTGTGAGAAACTTGAATAGTTCCTTGTAATTACCCTCCTCACCGTCGTCATCTCCTAGAACTTTGTTTTACAATAGATACATACACGTTGTTGAACTGTGCATTACTCATATGGAAAATCTAGAAATACTCTCAAAGTTCCTTTCAAGTTCTAAAACTCTGACCTTAGTCTTCTTAAGTTCACCTTTCGTTACAACACATTTATCACAGATCCCTCACCAAAGGTCTCCATAGATTCCAACAATAGTGCGTTTAGAAACAAAGATTTCCTCTAGCATCATCTCATTCGTGAGGTCTATGGGTCATATTTTGATTCTTTCTAAAACATGGGAGGAGTTGTTCATACAATCCAAACTAACCTCTGTGTCCATATCTTTGTCATTTTCAGTTTCCACCGCTTTTTTCCTTTATCATCTTTCTCCTCAGACCCAACTTATTCCTCCTTCTTAGACTCTATATCCATATTTTTCTTTTCCCCTTTACCCATGGGATGAGTAGCAAGCCTGGTAGACCTTTTGGGGGTATTAGTTTTTTCAGTAGCCGTAATGACAGTCTATTGCTTAAATTGTAAAATTGGCTATTTTCTTCAAGGCCTTTCACTTCATCTTATTTTGGGGTTGTGGCTTGTGCTTGAAGTCAATTGACTCCACCTCAATACTAATGTGTGTAAGAGTTTTAGGGGAGCCATTTAAGGACTTTAACCCAAGGTTTTTGAGATATTTCTTTATGCTGGGATCTAGAGTGTTTAAAAGGCTAACTAAAGAATCGAGGGTAGGGGGGATTCTAGAATCAGGGGCTTCCTAAATGACAATTGGCCTAGGTGAAAAAAGATCCAAATAGGAATCATAGAGACATGAGATAAGACTTTGGTGGAGGGACTGAGTTTTTTGCCCTAGGTTTTAGTATAATCCACTGCTTCCTTAACCAATGTTTCTAGGGAATGGAGTGAAAAAATGAAAATGATATAACACTATGATTGTGAAAGTGATTAAGGGCATACATGGTAAAAATTTAAACCTAAATCTTCCTCCAAGGGTAAAGTACTTCATGATCATAAGACATACCTGGTCCCAAGACTATCCGAGCTTCTCAACTTCATAGTTACTATGGTGCTTAATTAGATTTTCATTCTCACTAAATGATTGGTTAAGGATTTCCATGTTTGAAATTCTACTCACCTGCTTCCATTTTCTACTAGTAGTCGGTAGTCTTGTTTCTTTCACAATCACCTCTTCATTGATTTTAAATGAGATTCCCCCAATAGAGACCCTTGTATCTACCCAAGATGAGGCAAATTGGATAGAAATTTTTCTTTGTCATGGCCAGTCATGTTCTCAATATATTCTGCTGACCCACCTTCCTTGTAGATATACCAGACAATGACATTATTTTTTAATTCATCATGTTTATTTGGCTCCACTCTAACCCTATCACTACCCATGGTTTTTCTCTCAAACAGAGTGGATGTTTGGTTCTCAAAATGCCCAAATTTATTTGTAATGACAAAATGAGAAGGTAAAACCCAAAATAAATTGAATTGATCAATGTAATTGTGGGTCTTCATGCCCTCATCGACTTCATTACCCTTCGTGATCACCCGCGCTTGTAGACAACCCATTCTCATATTTCAAGTAAAAGCATCATAGATTACATAATCTTTGGACAACTTGCAATTTTTAAAAACCCTTTTAATATCATTAAAGTACTTTCCCAATGGTGGGACCATCTCATCATAAACAAGTACTTTCTTTTAGTCACATGGTATCAATCATTCCTTATACGCTATGTGTTGATCTTCATAAATTGGTGAGAGCAGCAATGTCTCCAATGAAGGAATAGCAACACCTTGTTGTGAGATGCATTATGTTGTGAGGTCAGCAGGTTGTCAATATTGAGTATGTGGCTCTTAGTGATTTTATATGTCAGTATACTTGTAATTATCATTATTTGAAGTTTTAGATCATAAAAACTATGAATAGTTGCATAATACTGTGAGAACAACCAACTTCCACTAATGAGAATATGGTTGTAAGTTAATTTTACCAAAGTTTTTGGAGAAAGGAACATCAAGTTCTTATTGGAAATAACAACTCCCATGGTGTGAACACCATTTTTTTGAAGTAAACAAGTTGTCTGTCTTGAGCTAGTAGGAAATAGAAATGATCAAAATGTGTTGCACACACGATCAACATCTCCTCTGCAAAGAAATGTGTTCTTGGAACCGCTACTGATGAAACATAGATCAATGAGTTTGAGTTAAAGCTACACAGTCTAATCCTAATAACAATATTATAGAAAAGAAAATCCTAAAATTTTGATAGGACAAAACAAACTTAAAAGGAAATCATATAACTTGATAAGAATAAAGGAAACCAAAAAGTTGAGTTTGGCGGACAAACATGTTAGGATCAGAGATTGATGTTCTGGCATGAACAACAAAAAGGGAAGAGTTCGGATAAAAGGGATGATGGAATTGTAGAACTTTAAAACTTTGACAATTTGCACACACGTAGGAATTTGAAAATACGTATACACTTTAGAATTTGGTCGGTAAACAAATTAAGGCCCAACAAGTGGAGAGCAGCCATTTCAAGCAAATTGACTTCATCGAAAGATGATATCTATTTGTCTGCTTTAGCATTATCCTTGTCAATTTATAGAATAATTTGGGAAGGCTATGAGAAAATCTAAAATGAAAATTATGCCAGGGATTCGGAGGTGGACGTTTCACCAAATGAGTCTTTAAAGGCTAAGAATGAGGTGACTTATACAAGGATGCATGGAAAAATCAGGAGTTTTAGTGGGAATCCGAGTTGGAACTCTGTCATGGACTACCATAGAAAGAAAGGAAAATAATTTCTATCAAATAAAACTCTTTAATGTTTGAATATACATGTCGGTACTACTCAGATGCTTATATGTTTATATGTTCATACTTCATATGAAGGGGAAATGGTCAATCAGAATGTTTATGATGAAAAGATAAGCTTTGGAGCATACGTCACATTGTTTACAAGTGATGATTAAAAATTTATGATGATTGAAAAGTTATATTTGTCATCATGTTATATATTAACCATTTCATCAGTTAAATTTAGAACAATATAGGTTTCACAATATTTTGGCAGCACACTGAGAAAAGTCTGTCAAGCACACAATCTGATTTGGATTGCCACAACATCGAGTCATTCGCAGGTCCAACATGTGGAGAACAGCTATCCTAAGCAAATGACTTCATAGTTCATTGAAATATTATAATTTGTTTCTTTGTCAATTTAGAAAGATAATTTGGAAAGTCTTTGAGACATATAATTTGAAAATTTTGCTACAAATGACATAATGAGTATTTATGGCCAAAAAAAACGAGGAGTCATAGTGGGCATCTTAGGTGGAAGTCAGTCATGGACCACCATAGAAAGAAAGAACACATAACACTTTTCTTCTTTATTATTTGAATATATCTCCTCAGATGTTTATATGTCCATATGCAGAGGAAATGGTCAATCTTATGATCTATGGTAAAGACAACTTTTGGAATAACTCATTAAAAAATGTAGTTTGTTGAAATGTGTTCATATTGATAGTATAGTAGTCTAGATATAATGGTGTTGTTCTTCTCATCGAAATTAAATAAGATTCACAATTCTCTTTATATTAAAGACAAGATTTATCTTTTGAATTATTTTTGATTTCTAGAAATATATTCTCGTCTCTTTATAAGTAGAAGATTTCTGATGAATCACATCTTCCTTGAATAAACTGTAATGGTATAAAAGTTCTACTTGAAGACAGTTTATCTTCCGAACGAGTTAAACGTTTAAGATTTGAATTCGGACTTGCTGGTTTCAACAAAGACTACTTTCCAATTTGATTCACATGTAAAATTAGTAAATGATAATTCTGTTTTCAAACAGAATATTTGCTTTCACCATTGAAGTCGACCAAAACAGACCTTAAACTTTGGCAATCTGGGATAGGCTATCCAAAAATAGTTAAGTCAACGTACATCAAAACAGATGCAAATTATAATTAAGAAAAAAGCCAATTGCCGTGAGTTGACTGACAACAAATTATCTGTTTCCGTATAGGATTCATTTGAGATCGCAATGAAGTAATCGAATTTAAGTCTTTTTCGTACTTCTTCCTTACAAAAGAAAATACATATACGGAGGTTTTTGTTATTTTGCCTTCCAATTTTGAGGACGGGAAGTGTGGAAAATGTCAAATTATCGAAATTCTGTCCATTCACGAAATTAGGAGCGGAACAACTTAAGAATTGGGAACATGTGTGAATATCGTGGCTGTCAGAATGTACAAATTTATCGTGTATTTTACATGTCCAGGATCTCAATATAGGGTTTTATAGTGTATTTTATTTAGACAATTTTTGGAGTTGTTTTTAATTATTGGCATAATTATATTTTAGAAAATTTATGTAAAATATTTAAAAAATATCAAATTTTTAATAAATTAACAATCATATATAAGAAAAATTCATATTTAGAAATATATATACATGGAGCTGATTGAAGCCAATGCGCTACCTTAATGGTGCACTTATCTTAAGGGTCGCTGCTCTTTTTTGGCTATCCCTGTGTTATTTGCTTTTTTAGAAGCTCTGTTTGTTTTTTGCTTTGGCCTTTGTTGGTCTGTTCTGTCTTTTGGTTTTGTTTCGTTTAAGAATGTGCATTTTGATATTTTTTTTAACTCTGTTTTAGGTTTCAGAAACCTGTTTTACTTAATAAAAAAAAATCATATATAAGAAAAATTTAGAAATTTACTATTATAAATAGTTAAGGAGGGTATAAATAAATAAAGAATAAGATTACTAAAATATTGTTTCCAAAATCTAAGAAATTAAAAACATCAAAGTATGATGATTTCACAAGTTCATCTAAATTTTTACAATATACGTAAATACCAATTTGAAGCTAACAATAATCTTAATTGAATACTAAACCTAGTGTTATTAAATTTTGAACTTATTCCTAATTAGACTCTTAACCTTAGTTTAATACTAAACCAAAGTTTAATTGAACCCTTGGATATTTTTAATAATTGAGACATAATGGTAACCCTAGCCCTAATTAAATTGTAATTAAAATAACACCATAATTGATCTATAATCATAACTTCAACCTTATTTATTAACAAATCTACAAAAATAAATTGATGAAAAATTAGACATCGTAAATTCAGCCTTTAAGCTTTGATAGCCAATCATATTATGTGAAAGTGTGCATTTTGATATATAATGCATATATATTATATATTGCAACACATTATAATGTGCTTGCACTATGTTTAATGAGAAGAGCCACGCTTTAAGAAAAAAAAACATTCTAAATTTTTATCTTACATAACAATTCTACACATTCTTTGCTCGGGTTTTTTTTTTCTATATTACTACAAATGAATCTTTTCCGTTAGAAAATAATAACTATATAATCAATTTTGTATTTAATTTTTTTAAAAATTCTAATTAGTTTTTGATTAATAAAATTGTCAATTCAATGTTTTTACAACTGCTAACTAACAAATATTTTACAGTTTAAAAGTACATATGTGATCATTATATTAACACTTTTTTATGAGTTAAATTTAAAAATCATAAAGCAACACACTGAGAAACGTCAGTCAAGCACACAATTCGATTTGGTTTCCAATAACATCGAGTCATTCGCAGGCCAAGCATGTGCAGAAGAACCATTGTAAGAAAATGACTTCATCGAAATATGACATCTATTTGTTCTTTCTATCAGGATTCAATTTTGTAGTTTTTGAGTCAAACTCATTGACCCATGGTTCATGAGTAGTGGTTCACTAGAACCCATCTCTCATGAAAATGAATGGAACACTTACACTCATTGCATCTAGGTGATGTTCACAAAGTTGAAGCACTGAGACTTTTCAGAAGGTCACCTATCCCAATTCTACCCCAACTCAAGAACACCTAACCTTAGAGTTTTCTCCTAGGTTAACCCCACTTTTCTCGCAACCCTATTTGTAGAACCTCCAGTAAGTGTTGTGCCTTATTAACCATTCATTGTAAATCCCCTTACGCACATCAATTAATAAGTAGGAGACATTTTCCATAACAAGTCAAATTGTGATATTGATATTAGGATTCAACTATATAGTTTTTGAGTCAAACTCATTGACGCATATTTCATGAGTAGTGTTTCTCAAGAACCCATAGTGTTTCTCAAGAACCCATCTCTGAAGTTTTTGCAAAGGGTGTTGTAAGAAAAGTGGGCTTAACCTCGAAGGAAACTCTATAATTAAGTGTGTTTGAGCTACAACACTACTAGGATGGGTGACCTTGCGGCAAGTTCTCGTGCTTTACCTATGTGAGCATCACCTAGATGGAATAAGTGCTAAGTGTTCCATTCATTCTCATGAGAGAAGAGTTCTTGGAACCACTACTGATAAAACATGAATCGATGAATTTGACTAAAAACTACACAGTCTAATTCTAAAGAAAATTCTAAAATTTTGATAGGACAAAACAAACTTAAAAGAAAATTCTAAAATTTTGATAGAACAAAACAAACTTAAAGGAAGTCATTTCTAAATGGGAAATCATATAACTTGACAAGAATAAAAGAAAAAAAAATGTTGAGTTGAAAAGAATATTTTCAATTTGATATTTCGATATAAATAAGAAGAAAGACATGGTTAGGTGGACAGATTTTGATGTTCTGACATGAAAAATGAAAAGGGAAGAGTTCAGATAAAAGTGATGCAGCAACTTCTGGAGGTCATAAATTTTGACTCAGATTTGGGTTTTGGCTGAAATTTTACAGGTGGATTCGTGAGCTAGAGTTAATGGTAATCCCAACTAGGCCAGTTGTGTTGGTGGCCGTTTCGACATCTTTTCAGGAGCCTGAAGTTTCATCTTGACCTTCAAAATTAGCTTTTTTCTTTTCTTTCCAATTTTTTGAGTTTTGGCTTTTGTAATAAATCCAAAATTGTGTTTCTGATTTTGTGGATTAGTTGGCAATTCATCTTACCTTAGTTGATAGATTCTCTAGGGAAAAATCAAGATTCTTAGGATGAGTTTTAAAAGTTACAAAAAAATGGAAAAAAAAAAAGTAATTTTGAAGGTCAAGATGAAACTTCAGGCTCCTGAAAAGATGTCAAAATGGCCACCAACAGATCTAACTTAGTTAGAATTGCCATTAACTCTAGCTCACAAATCCGCCTGTAAAATTTCAGCCAAAACCCACATCCGAATCAAAAGTTATGACCTTCGGAAATTGCTGCATCAAAAAGAGTTGATGGAATTGTAGAACTTTAAAACTTTGACAATTTGCACATGCGTAGGAATTTGAAAATACGTATACACTTTAGAATTTGGTCGGTAAGCAAATTGACTTCATTGAAAGATGATATCTGTTTGTCGGCTTTAGCATTATCCTTGTCATTTTATATAAATAATTAAGGCTACGAGAAAATTTAATTTAAAAATTTTGCCAGAGATTTGGAGGTGGACGTTTCACCAAAAAGGTTTTTTTTTTAAGGCTAAGAATGAGTTGACATATGCAAGCGATGCAAGAAAAATTAGGAGTTTTAGTGGGAATCTGAGTTGGACTACCATAGAAAGAAAGGAAAAGAATTTCTATCTAATAAAACTCTTTACTACTATCGGTACTACTCTTTATGTTTATATGTTAAAACTTTATATGCATGGGAAATGGTCAATCAGAAAGTTTATGATGAAAAAATAAGCTTTTGAACATACGTCACATTGTTTACATGTGATGAATAATTTAGTTATTAGTGGAATGTGATGGATATGACATAGCATATTAATTTAAATGTAGTATTGTTATTCTTAGTGATTTTTTTTTAGTATTGTTATTTAGTGGTTATATTGAATTCAGATTTTTCTTTTATCATCTCACCATAAAAAACTTAAATGTTTTTTAATATTTTTGTCCTCAGCTTGTACCCTCTTGTCTTTCTATAGTTGGGACATTCCTAGTGAATTACATCCTTCTATAATACAATGGTTGTACAAAAGTTTTGCTTGAACATCGAACATTTTTTTCTTGCAAACAAGTTATATGTCTTAGATTTTAATTGACATTTGCTTGTTTCCAAAAAGGCTGGTTCTCAATTTCACCCATCAATTCATTCACATGTAAAATTTCTAAATTATTATTCTATTTTAAAAAAGAAAATTTGGTTTGGCCATTGAAGTTGACAAAAACAAACATTAAAGTTTGGCAATCTGAGATATAGCCTATGGAGTATTGGTTGAATTCAATGGACCACAAAACAGATACAAATCATAATTAACAAGGGTTGCGCTATAGTCAAGTGTTTGCTAAAGTTGACATGGTGGTTTTAGGAAAGGAGATTATTATGAAGATTTATTAATGTGATCACATATGTTTTTGATATTAAAACACCAAAAGTAACTTAGGTGTTGTATTATTAATACAACAGTCAGATGGTGTTCGGTTAGTAGATTGAGATTCGCAACACATTAATTGATAATTAGTAACATAATAAATATCATAATAAGACGATCAACTAGAGCACCACAAATGAATGAAAGTCTTTGGAATTCCTATCTAGTATACAATATGAGCTACTAAAAGTCTGATAATATGGCCACCTAGGGCCATCCCAGTAAACATAAAAACACTTACTAACAGTATCATAGTTAAACACTGAAAAAACATTAATAGTCTTCAAACTATGCCCATAGAGGTAGCTAGCAGCAAAGAAAATAAACAGTAAAAAAGACATTGTCCCTATAAAGCTCCTCGCCATTGTCATCTCCTAGAACTTTCTTTTGCAATAGACACATACACATTGTTGAACTGTACATTACCCACATGGAAAATCTAGATATACTCTCAAATATCCTTTCAAGTTTCAAAACTCTAACCTTAGTCTTCTTTAGTTCACCTTTTGTAACAACACATTTATCACAGATCCTTGACCGAAGGTCTCCACAAATCCCAACAATAGTGGGTTTAGCAGCAATAATTTCTTCTAGCATCATCTCATTCATGAGGTCTATGGGTCCTATTTTGATGCTTTCTGAAACATGGGAGGATTTGTTCATACAATCCAAACTAACCTCCATCTCCATATCTTTGTCATTTTCAGTTTCCACCCCTTTTTCCTTTTTCATCTTTCTCCTCAGTCCCAATTTATTCCTCCTTCTTAGACTCTATATCCATATTTTTCTTTTCCCCTTTACCCATGGAATGAGTAGAAAGCCAGGTAGAACTTTGGGGGTACTAGTTCCTTTAGTATCCGCAATGACATTATATTTCTTAAATTGTAAAATTGGCTATTTTATTCAAGGCCTTTCACTTCTTCTTATTTGGGGGTTGTGGATTGTGCTTGAAATCAATTGACTCCACCTCAATACTAATATGTGTAAGAGTTTCAGGGGAGCCATGGTAGGACTTTAACCCAGGGTTTTTGAGACATTTCTTTTTGCTGGGATCTGGAGCGTTTAAAAGGCTAACTAAAGAACCGAGGGGAGCGGGGATTCTAGAATCAGGGGCTTCCTAAATGACAATTAGCCTAGGTGAAAAAATATCCAAATAGGAATCATAGAGACATAAGATAAGACTAGCTTGGTGGAGGGGATTGAGTATTTTTCCTTGGGTTTTAGTATAATCCACCGCTTCCTTAACCACAATTTCTAGGGAATGGAGTGGAAAAAATGAAAATGATATAGTAGTATGATTGTGAAAGTGATTAAGGGCATACATGGTAAAAATTAAAACCTAAATCTTCCTCCAAGGGTAAAGTACTTCATGATCATAAGACATACCTGGTCCCAATACTCTCCGAGATTCTCATGTTCATAGTTGCTATGGTGCTTAACTAGGTTTTAATTTTCACTAAAGAATTTGTTAAGGGTTTCCGTGTCTGACACTCTACTCATCTGCTTCCATTTTCTACTAGTAGTCGGTATTCTTGTTTCTTTCACAATCACCTCTTCATTAATTTTAAATGAGATTCCTCCAATAGAGACCCTTGTATCTACCCAAGACGAGGCAAATTGGATAGACATTTTTTTTATCATTGCCAGTCATGTTCCCAATATATTGTGCCACCCAACCTTACTTGTTGATATACCAAACAGTGGCATTATTTTTTAATTCATCATGTTTATTTGGCTCCACTCTAACCCAATCACTACCCATGGTTTCGCTCTCAAACAAAGTGAAAGTTTGGTTCTCAAAAAGCCCACATTTGTTTGTAATGACAAAATGAGAAGGTAAAACCCAAAATAAATCGATTTGCTCAATGTAATTATGGGTATTCTTCCTCTCATCAGCTTCATTACCCTTTGTGATCGTCTGCGCTTATAGACAACTCATTCTTGTATTTCAAGTAAAGGCATCATAGATTACATAATCTTTGGACAAATTGTAATTTTTAAAAAACCATTTTAATATCATAAGTAATTTCCCAATGGTGACACCATCTCATCATAAAAAAGTACTTCCTTTTAGCCACATGGTATCACTCATTCCTTAGATGCTACATCATGATTCATAATGCCATGTGGGATGAAATTCATCTTCTAGATTTGTTTCTCCATCATGTTATGCTTAGTCATCAAATTCAAATTTATTTCCATGAAACTCAAGGGTTGCCCCTTGGCCTTTCTTAATATGTCTATGCCCTCTCTATTATGTAAAAAATTATACGTGATAGAATACCCAAAATGATTCTAAATTTTATTCCCATTTTACAACTTATCAAAATTATTTTCCCCCATAAGAGGGGTTATGGGGTCTTCCAATAGCTACTTGGAAAAATTATTCTTGGCCACTTGATTGTCATTTGCTAAAAAAATTTGTATTGTCCAACTATTTTAGCCTTTTGTGCCTAAGTGCCACTTGTGGTCTTCAAGCTTGTTGTCATGAGTTTTAGAGATGGAGAAACAAAGCCATGTATTGATCTTCATAAATTAGTGAGAGCAGCAATGTCTCCAATGAAGGAATAGCAACACCTTGTTATGAGATGCATTATGTTGTGAGGTCAGTAGGTTGGCAACATTGAGTATCAGGCTCTTAGGGATTTTCAACGCTAGTATACTTGTGATTATCATTATTTGAAGTTTTAGATCAGATTAACTATGAAAATAGTAGCATAATATTGTGAGAACAACAGACTACCACTAATGAGAATATAGTTGTAAGTGAAGTTTACCAAAGTTTTTGGAGAAAGGAACATCAAGTTCATATTGGAAATAACAACTTCTGTGGTGTGAACAACATTTTTTTGAAGTAAACAAGTTGTTTGTCTTGAAATAGTAGCAAATAGAAATGATTAAAGTGTGTTGCACACATGATCAACATCTCCTCTGCAAGTTTAGTAACCTCCTATGTGATTGCATTGCCATATATGTAGTTCATTAACAGAGATTTGGATTGTCAACGACATATTTCTCATGATCTTTTGCATCTTTGTCTCTTGTGTTTCTTTGTAATGATCTTTTTTTGCTTCCTATTCGTGCATGTTCTATGGCTACATGCATCTATGTCTGGGTTTCACGACTTATTGATTATTTTTGTGCTCCCTTTTTTATTTTTCAATTGTGGTGTTTTTGGCGGCTACCATTGAATTTCTTTTGGGCCCCTCACTTTGAGAGATTATATTTTTATCTCTCCTCTCTTTGCATTTCCTATTTTGTACTTTTATTTAGATTATATTTCTTTCCACATTAAACTAATATATTATGCATTGCGGGTTTTGGCAAAAAAAATTTAATTAAAATTTAATTTAATATATTAAAAAATCTAATGGAAATTTTTATATCTATGTGAATGAATTGAAACCAACAAAATAATTGTTTAAAAAAAATTGAGTACTAATATAACTTTAATAATTTAAGATATTAAAAAATTCATCGAAAAAATGCATATTAATGTGGATGAGTTGAAATCAACAAATTAATTACAAATTATTAAATTTTAGGTGAAATAACTTTTAAATTAAACTATTTTGCGCTTATGTCATGTTTATAAAATTATAACACTACACTTTGATTTAAAAAATTAATAGGGTTGACAATTTAGCTAGCATTACATTTTTTATAAAAATCCAATCATAGATTATTTTTGCAACTAAAATCATCCAATAAGAAATACACAATAAAGTCAAGATATGATATATACAATATGATCATATTATTCAATTCATCAATACATAGTGATCATGTCATTCAAGCCATTAATACAGTTTCTTTTATTGAATGAATTAAATGCTTTCAGACATTATCTTTTACAACTTAGAAAAAGAAAAATTTGATATTTGTGTCTCTAATGTTGATGAATAAAAAGACAACTAAATGACATTTTTACAATAATTTAAAAGAAAGAATTAAACATAACTATAGGAGTTTTGTTCAAAAAATTTAATCCTAAGTAATGATTAGTTAAATTTTTAAAGAAAGTGAATGTGATGAATGCATAAGTATTACCCTGGAATCAAATGAGGAGTACAAGTGGGAGTCGTTTGGAAGTTATGATGAAAAACTTAAGAATTGGGAATGAGTATGTAGGTTGCCCTTGGGAAAGGTGTTTACTAAGGCTCAAATAATTACATGGGTAGAAGTGGGAGTTGTTTGGAAGTTACAATGAAAAACTTAAGAATTGAGAATGAGTATGTAGGTTGCACTTGGGAAAGCTTTTTACTAAGGCTCAAATAGTTGAATGGGTATGACCTAATGTGTTGTAGGCACTAGAAATATGAATTGTTTAACACAATATTTTGGATTATTTTGTTATTACTTGATAGATAAGTTTTTGTTCAAATTTTTTATTAAATAAAAAAAGATAATAGTATATAATTTGAAAAAATATGTGTATTATAAAGATAAATTTTCAAAATCCCGGTAAGACAAAGTCCAAAATAAATTTTAAATTTGATCCAAGAATATGAGAGATGAAAATGGAGAACATATACGAAAAATGGAAGTAGGGGAGACATTGGAATGAGGACAAAAGCCCTAGATCCACAAACATAAATTAATGGAAAACATAACAATATAAAGATTGAGTCTTTAGACTTTGATAGCTAATCCTATTGCCTAAAAGTACAAGTTTTGATACATAAATCATATAGATTATATAATACAATACATTATAATGGGCTTGCATTATATTCAATAAGTCATACTATCTACAGAGATAATTTAAGGAAGCACAAACATGAGAGAACAAGAGTGACTAAAATATATATATGTTTTTAAGAGTGCATGTAAATACAGAGAGTCTTGCATATATAGCCCAGGATGAGAAGGTTGAAAGGTTGGATACAACCATGACAACCCCTCCAAAAGAGAAACACTTGTCATCTCAAATGAAAAGCGTAACCCAAGCTTGTAACTAACATGCTAAGTCGTCTCGACACTTGTCTCCACCACATGAGGTGAGACAAAGTCTAAACTAACCTAAGTAAGATTAATAAGATACTGTGAATAAGTCTAACTAGTAAGAGATAAATTCAAACTAGATAGATAATAAACATATTTACACTAACACATACAATAGACAGACAAGGAAGAAAAATAAAAAGAAAAAACATTCAAAATTTTGATCCTACATAACAGTTCTACACATTCTTCAATATGTATTTCCATAAAATTTATTACATTTATTTATTGTATATTAATACAAATCATCATTTTGCATTAAAAAATAATAACTATTCAATCAATTGTGTTTTTATTAATTAAAAGTTATAATTATTTATATTTTTTATAAAACTTTTAATTTATTATTTTTATGAGTGCTATCAATTATTTTTACTCTTCAAAAGTATATTTTTGATCAATTTTTACTAGTTAAACTTAGAACAATGAAGCACCACTGAGAAAAGTATGTAAGCACACAATCTGATTTGGATTCCCACAACATCGAGTCATTCACAAATTACTTCATTGAAAGATGATAATTTGTTTCTTTCTCAATTTAGAGAGATCATTTGGAAAGTCTTTGAGAAATATAATTTGGAAATTTTGCTACAAATGACATAATGAGTATTTATGGCCAAGGATTGAGAAAAATGAGGAGTCATAATGGGGATTTGAGGAGTCATTGACCACCATAGAAAGAAAGAATAGAGAACAATTTGCTTCTTTATTTTCTAGTGTTTGAATATACCTCCTCATATGTTTATATGTCCATATGCAGAGGAAATGGTCAATCTTATGATGTATGATAAAGACAACTTTTGGAATAACTCATTAGAAATCTAATTTGGTGAAATGTGTTCATATTGATGGTATAATAGTTTAGATATTGTCATCGAAATTAAATGAGATTCAAAATTCTCTTTCTCTTTTGAATTATTTTCGTTTTCTAGAAATATTTTCTCTTTATCTCTTTATAATTAGAAGAATGCTAATGAATTACATTTTCCTTGAATAAACTGCACTTGTACAAAAGTTCTACTTGAAGATCGCACAGTTTGTCTTCCAAACGAGTTAAACGTTTAAAATTTGAATTCGTATTTGCTGGTTTCAACAAAGACTACTTTCCAATTCTGTTCACATGTAAAATTAGTAAATGAGTATTCTGTTTTCAAACATAAAATTTTCTTTGACCATTGAAGTCGACCAAAATAGACCTTAAACTTTAGCAATCTGGGATAGCCTATCCAAAAATAGTTAAGTCAACGTACACCAAAACAGATGCAAATTATAATTTAGAAAATAGCCAATTGTCGTGAGTTGACTGACAACAAATTATCTGTTTCCGTATAGGATTCATTTGAGAGCGCCATGAAGTTATCGAATTTTAGTCTTTTTCATACTTCTTCCTAACAAAAAAAGACATACGCGGGAGGTTTAGTTATCGAAATTCTGTCGATTCTCAAAATTAGGAGCAGATGTCCGAAGTGTTTTGAAGATGAAAGGAACAACTTAAGAATTGGGAACATGTGTGAATATCGTGCTATCAGAATGTACAATTTTATAGTGTATCTTACAAGTCCAGGGATCACAATCTAGGGTTTTAGGGTTTTATAGTATATGTTATTTAGACAAATTTGATTTTGGTTTTTTTTTAAACTGTTATCATATTTATATTTTAAAAAAATTATGTAAAATATATCAAAAAAATATTAAATTTTTAATAAATTAACAATCATATATAAGAATTAACGTTGCTGTCTATGGTTCGGGTCTTTTTGGCTAGGCTTGTCCCTCAGTTCCCTGCTCTGTTATTGGGGTTATTGTTAAGTTTAGTATTTTGATTTGGTCGAGCCCTGCATGGCTTAGTGACAATATTTTTGAAGATGCTGATGTTTGTAATTACTCTGGTTTTATCTTTTTAAGTAGAACTGATACTTTTGTTTTTGATAGAGGCAGAACTTTTAATGTCTGTGATAACCTTCTAAACTGCTGTAAGCTTCGACTAGTGCCACTAATATGCTATTAATGTGCTTCTAGTCCCCTGTTCCACGAGCCAGTACCCTTTTGCTACTTTTTCTATAAAAAACAATCATATATAAGAAAAATTTAGGGATTTACTATTATAAATAGTTAAGAAGGGCATAAATAAATAAAGAATAAGATTACTAAAATATTGTTTCCAAAATCTAAGAAATTAAGAACATCAAAGCATGACGATTTCACAAGTTCATCTCAATTTTTACAATATACCTAAATACTAATTTGAAGCTAACAATAGTCTTAATTGAATACTAAACCTACTCTTATTGAATTTTAAACTTATTCCTAACTAGACTCTTAACCTTAATTTAATACTAAACCAAAGCATAATTGAACCCTTGAATACTTTTCGTAACTGAGACATAATGGTAACTCTATCCATAATTGAATTGTAATTAAAATAACACCATAATTGATCTATATCATAACTTCAACCTTATTTATTAATGAATCTACAAAAATAAATTGATGAAAAATGAGACATTGTAGATTCGACCTTTATGTGAAAGTGCACATTTTGATATATAATGCATATATATTATATAATGTGCTTGAACTATGTTTAATGAGAAAAGTGAGACTTTAAGAAAAAAATATTTTAAATTTTGATCTTACATAACAGCTCTACACATTCTTTGCTCCATTTTTTTCTATATTACAGCAAATAACTATTTTCCATCAAAAAATAATAGCTATAAAATCAATTATGTTTTAGTTTGAATATATATATATATGTATATGTATATATATGTGTATATATATGTGTGTATATATATATGTATATATGTATATATATGTATATACGTATGTATATATATA
>MU223541.1:1669519-1685336 GCA_018584345.1 Thuja plicata | reverse complement strand
TGTAAGTTTATGTACATGTCTATCTTGTTGTACATACATTATACATATCCTCAATGTATTTGTACATATGTATACATTCCTCCTTTTTCTTACTAAAGTATATTGTACATATGTATACATTCCTCCTCTTTTGATAATGAGGGCAAAGGTACTTACATCTTTTCAAAAATGTGAGAGTGTGAGGCTTTGATTTCCTCCATCATTTTCTCCCATTTCTCCCTTAAATTCTCAAGAGCCAAATACTCAAGTGATATCCTCACATGCATGTCATATATGTTGTCTACCACAGACACCTTTGGGGTCATGATTAGATTTCTTGCATCTGTAATATGTTGTTGCAGAGTGGTGAGGTTTGGAAAAATTTGAGCTTGAAGCTCTGTAACCTCATTTCTAAATTGATTCTCTACATCCCATATTTCTTGTCTTAATCTATTTACCTCTGTTATCTTTTTATGATGCAGCTTTATAGTGTTTGCATTAGAGGTTAGACTTAGTGCACTAGCTGTTAGATCTGAATCTAATTGTGACAGCTTTTCACTATTTTCTTTAGTGAAATTTTCTAATGTGCATAATTTCTGAACTAAGGTAATATCTTCAGCAATCATTGGCTCTAATTCACTTGTTAGTTCAGATAGCTTTACCTTGTTCTCTTCCAATTCTTGGCTGACCTTCTCAATTAGCTTGAGTTGATACTTCATCTCGGCCTGTTCTTCCATTGCCTTCTCTACATCTACATTCTGATTTGTGATGGCATCGGTAAGAACTGCTATTTGTTCCATGACTGATGTGTTATCTTCAATTTTGACATCTGGAACAATTTTTTGTAGAATATCCCTTTCATGTTAAAGTGCTTGGGCTTCCCTATGTGCCTTTCTTATTTTCTCTTGAATTGCCTTTCTTTGACACATTACTCCAAACTTTTGAAGTGTTTCAGTATCTAAAGTAGATACATCCCACTTGGGTATTTCTATTACCTCATCAAGTGTGACAGCCAAGATATCTTTCTTCAATGCCTTTTTATTTTTCTTCTTTGGTTGGGAGGAAGATTGGTGTATTACCATTTGTAAACCTTGAGATTGGATTGATTTGGTGGGTGAGGGTTGAGAAGATGAAGAATCTTGTTGTTTCTATTTTGAGTCCACCAGCTGGTTTTGTGAAAACGTCTCCTCATTTGCCTTGGGTGTATCAATAGATTTATCTTCTTTTTCTTCCTTGCTTTCATCCTTTTTGACTATTTCATTCTTTTCTTTCTCTTCATTCTTTCTCAATGTTTCATCCATTTTGTTTTCTGCTCCTTTGTCTTTTTCAGTAGACACTTCTTGCTGAGTGTCGGTTGCATCTTTCATTTCTGTATCTGTATCCTTTTGAATATTTGATGCATCTTTATTTTCATCATTACCCATGTCCTTGGGCATATCATCATCTTTCCTAGATGATTTCTCCTGACTTGATTCAATGTTAATAGAATTGATTAATATGTTCATGTTTGTCGGTGTATTGACTTCTGCATTGTTAGTAGCTATTTCCTGACCGTCGATATTGCCTTGTGCAGTATTGATGTCTTCATCCTTTTGCACTTCTTCTGTAGGGTCTTTTCCTATATTTTCATTTACAATGTTATCTAACCATGATTCTTCATTGATATCATCAGTTATGCTACCTTTTATTGTCAGATCTTCTTTGGTAACTTCTTCTCCGCTCAAGTCAATATGAAGTGGACTTGGTGGATTTTGACTATCCTCACTTTGAGTGTTGTGAAGAGTAGTGTCTGGCCATACTTCATCTACAACGTCAGTATGTTTGGGGCCTGCTAGATCACTCTCTTCTCTAACCAATTCCACAGATGATTCATCTTGTATATCTTTAATGATGATGTTTTCCTTCTCTGTGCTAGCTTCCTTAGTGGGATTTTTGAGTATCTTGCACCACTTCTTAATGCTATTTTGATCAAGATCAATTATCTTACCCTTGAGAAATTCATATGCTCTCAATTTTGGTGAGAACTCTGTTTCATACTTCTTCATCATCTCAGTAATTTCTTCCTTATTTGTATCAGGAGGCATAAGATTTACAAGTGTTCTTTCTCTTATTTCCTTTTCCTGATGTAGTGCAAAGGTCCATCTGGCTGACAATCTCTATGATAGTTCTTTGGGAAAGTCATATTCTGATAATTCCAGTGGAACATAATAATGTTTGCACATTTTTGCAATTATTGCATCTTCAATCTTATTTTGATCCTCTGCACTAAATTTTAACCATTTCTTAATGTTAGGATCAGAAATAGACTGTGATTCTGAAATATTCTTGCATATTTTATCAATTATTGTAGGCACCAAAGGTTCTTTTTCCTTTTGTACTTCTAGATCAAAATCATCCATACTGAGTCTTCTAGATCTTCTTGAGTTCTAGTCATCTACCTCCTTTTGGTCTGTCTTTGTTTTGGAGGAGTTGGTTTTCTCTTGTATATCCTCACTCTTCCTTTCTGTAATGGTGAAGGAGTTGACTCTTTTGTAGTCTGGCTTCTTGTTCTTGAAGCGGTTGTGGTTGTTGCTCTTTTGGGTGTAGGAGGAGGTGGAGAATCTGGCTATTTTCCCTCTAATTCATTCTTTTTTTCTTCTTCACCGATAGGTGACTGTCCTTTAGTTTGTTCCTCCTTACCCTTTGTTTCTTGTTCAATTTCTTTTGTAACTACAAGTTGCTTGGTTACGTTTTTGACCATCTTGTCCTTCTTGTTTATAGTCTTCTTGACAACAAGATACATCTTGATCTTTTGTTTGGCTTCCTCATAGGTTCCAAATCTTGCTTTTTTGTTGTCAATTGGTTCATTTAATAGTGCCTTGATGCACTCATTGGCTTGTTCTGATTTGATCTCATACTTTATATGTGAAAGCCAGGACTTCCTAGGTACTACTTCTTGGATATATGTGAAATTAGTATCTACCATAAAACATATGTCCTCTTTGTGTTCTTCTATCAAACTTTTAGGTATCCTTGTTCTAGCTTGCAACATTTGGTTAATTCTTTTGAAATACTCATTCATTATACCATCAAAGTTTGTTCCTAGTGATTCTATATGCTCACATATTTGTATGGTTACAGGTTTGCTTGTATCCCATACTACTTTTCCTATGGAAGGAAAGTATTCTTCAAAGTAAAAGAATATGCACAGAATGAGGGAACCAAACTTACAAGTGTTTGTTCTTGAAGATCTTATGGTGTTCATGTTCTCCTCAATTTGATTCAATAGGATCTCTGCAAGATCCATCTTCTTTCCTTGTTTGATGATTTTTAATGATGTGCTCATAGTAGTGCTTGATATGCTATTCATTCTACTTGCCTGGAAGATTTTTTACCCTACCACACATGCACCAAACATGATTTCTGTGTCGGTGATAGTGTTGACCTTCAGAGCTCTTTTGTCTAATTTTGCACTAGTCAACTTTTCTACTTCCTTTAGAGATGGGTGCTTGTGAGCTTGCGGTTTTTCAGTTGTAGGATATCCAGTTACTGCATGAATAACATCCTTTGTTATTCGTTTTGGCTTATTAAGCCATAGATTCTGGTTGTGCATTTTGCTGAGAACTATATTTATCGATTATGTTTTGAAAACTCTGGGAAAGTGTAATGCATTCCTGATTCCTTTCACTTCCAAATGCTTGTGCTTGTCTTTGAAGTTTCTAGCTTCATCACATAGTGCCTTGTAGGCATTATCTAGGTCTAGATCTCCCAATTCTAAGATCTTATAGTGTATCTAGGACCTTACATCTTCTACCAGTAAAACCCTAGGTGGGATTCTAGAGAATGCTCCAGAATCATCAGGTTGTGATGTGATTTCTAGGTGTAGCTTGTATTTTGGTTCAACACAAGTGCCTCTACTGATAAGCTTGATCATTTTCTTCTTATCTTCTTTAATCTTTTCAACTCTTGAAGTCGATGCCATCATGTTATAGAAATTTAGGGCTTTTCATAAATCAAACAGTGCGGTCAGTGAATACAGGTACTTACTGAATCTCTGTGATTGCCTGTGAATCCTCTGAGTGGTGTTTAGAATCCTGCTAGAGTCACTCTTCAATCACTCTGCTAGGCTCTCTTGGTTGCTAAAAAATTACGTGTGCAAAATGAGTTCATCCGTCGGTCTTTTATAACTTTTGTGCCCTAAGTTGTCATTAATGCTCACCAACTCATCGATATTCAAAGACTGATTTCATCGGTTGAGGCATAAATAACATCTTCAGCGTAGGCGTAAAGTGTCGGGGTTGCCAGCAGCTTTTATGACTTCACCGATGATTGCCGGTAAAGTGGCGAAGACAAATTTTGTCAGCTTAAGGATCACTGATGTCCGTCCATTTGGCTTTTGTGTAAAGACCGATACATTCCGGTAAGTAGTGTTAACTTTTCTATGTGTGTTCACCAATGCATATTTTGTACCCAATAACCGATGGTTGTTTTTCAATAACATTTAAAAGTAACAATATAGTGCATCTTTAATAATTTTGATTTGTCTATATGATCAATATGTAAATGGAACCGATGCATAATATAACTTTTCATAATGCAGTTCCATACTTACTTGTGCAATTTAGTTGGAAATGGTGATGCCACCGGATCCATTGGATGGGGCATCATCATTTGCATTACTTTTTCCAGCACCTTCAGTGTTTGTGGCTTTTACCCACATCTTGTTCCTCATCTTCTTGATGTCATCAATGGTGTTTCTATTGGGATAAGTACTTCTTTCTATCAGTCGGTCTTTGCAATATTTTATCACATGTCCAACCTTATGACAATGTAAACATGCCATACCAGGATTGAACCATCCTCTTGGATTTCTAGTCCATTTTCTCATACAGTTAGCATATATATGACCATACCTTCCACATGCTGTGTAATTTACCCATGTGTTATAGTTCCAAACATATGAGTTACCTTTTCTTGTTGGTTTGTAGCCATTATCAGGTTCTTTTGGTGTCCATGCCTTTTTATTCTTTTTCCAGCATTCCTGATATGTATGTCCATCCATTTTGCAAGTAGGATAGTACTTGTCCATATTGGTTTCCTTCTTTGGATTTGTTACCTTGGATCTGTATTCATATGCCTTGTGTCCTTGCTTGTGACATTTATAACAATTACCAATGAAAGTAGATTGTGATTAAGGAATACCTTTTATTTTGCTTCTATAAATGTTTGAGGTGTGGCCTGGTTTTCCACAGTGACTGCATGACAACTTCTTGGTTCTTGGAGTTGCATATACATTCTTTTGATTTGATTGGTTAGATGACTCTCCATTTTTGGTGTAACCTATTCATGTGTAGTTGTTGACTCTTCATTGACCGTCAAGGAAATCATCCATTCTTTTGTTTCTATATTCAAATTTCTTGATCAATTCATTGTGCTGATTTTGAATTCTGACTTCATGCTTTAGTTTCTCATTTTCTTCCCTTAGCTCACCGATGATCTGTATTATTTCAATGAGTTTAGTATTTAATCTTTTTTCTTCTTGACTCATAAGAATAATCTGGTTGGTGATCTCATGGTGATGCTCAGTAAGTCTTTGAATCTCTTATTCTTTTTCTTTTAGATTTTCTGTTATTTTCCTCCTATCATCAAGATCCAATGTTCTCTCTAATTCTTCTTTTCTTGAATCATTCATGAAATCATTCATTTTTACCATATGAGTTTCTTGACCGATTTGCAGCATTTTGATTTGCTCTGTCAGATGTAGATTAAATTCTTGTAGACTTGTGATCTCTTCTACTGATGTGTCTGAAGCTTTGCTTTTTGATGATTCACCATTGTTGAAGTAATCTGGGATCTCCTCTTCTTGATAATATTTTTCATTTAGCCTAGTTTCCATGATCTTTCTTTCATCAAGCAACTTTCTCATGCTTACTCTCGCCTCTTTATACTTCTCATAGTAAATCTGAATTTGCAATTGCTCATTCTCAATATTCTTGTCTAGTCTGTACTTCTCCATCGTGTGGATTTTTCCTCTTTAAGTCTTTAATATTTTCAAGAAAGAGACTTAGCTCTGATACCAATTGTTGAAATTGTTGGAATGATGTACTGAGAGGGGAGGGGTGAATCAGTACCTCTAAAACTTTTTATGTGGTTGGCCCATTAACCTTTGTGTCATCAGATTTGTATATACCTATCTATCTATCCATCTTTGATTATGTATGTGTGATCATAATATAAGTTCTTTATATGTATAAACATTCAAGAAATAATCATGAAAACAAATAACACATAACACATGATATGATATCATAGAAAACTCCTATTAGGAAGTAAAAACTGCGGTGGGGATGTCTACCCACAAAACTTCACTATCTGTAGATAAGAAGGGAGCCGGTAAAGGCTTACAAATTATCACTTTTGATGATCTACCTTGTTAAGAGTATTAGAGTGGAGACCTGTTAGGATCTACTTCGTTTGAAGCTTTAGCAACACTATTAGGTGTGCACTCTGTTAAGAGATTTATCAAAGAACTATTAAGTCCACCTTCTACAAAAGGATTTCTATTGTGATGCACTTGTTATAATGCAGCTATAACATAAATTTTGATCTGATAGTGAATGCAATCTCTAATTGCTGATAACAGATCCTGTATAGCTTACAATGTATGTATGTAATCACCTTGAGTGATTGAGTAATACCTTGTCTCTGCTCGTCGGTATCCTTTCTATATTCTTGATAACTGCTATGATCTATTTTTGTCCTTTGCATGAGTTATCTTTTTCTTCTTAGATGCTCTCCATAGCTACTATCATTATTCAAATGATTACAAGTCTCTCTTATTACAAATGATGGAACATCTATTTATACTAGTTTCTAGCTCTATTCTTGATTCACACTTTTCAAATTAACTCTAGATCCAAGGTTTACAACTTGACCTTGATCTTTAGTTAGATATTTTTTAGATCCATTAGGATGCTTTAAAACATTTACAATATACTTTCTTTACCCTTAAGTTAAGATTTAAAACAAATAAAAACTCTATAAATAGAATTACATTGCTTTATCTGATGTGTAAACTCAGATCCACTTTTTGCGGGTTCTTTAACCGACTGTCAGTTCTGATGGTCGGGCTGCTCTGTCAGTCTGTCATTTTTCTTCTCCGTCGGTGTTCCTTACTTGAATTGTTCGTCAGGAATGCCTTTTCTTCTCTGTCAGTGATGTTCTCAAAACTATATCATTGGTTATGCTTGTCATCGATAATTTCTATACTTAGTATTTTCACATTAGACATTTTGTCCTATCGGGTATGCTTGTTGTCCACTGGTTATGCTTATTGTCTGCCGATTATCCACCGGTTATGCTTATACCGATGACGTTCATCATGTTTTTCCCTTTAAGTATACTAATGGCAAAACTTAATGTCATCAATGTCTCTGGGGTTGAATCCAGTATGCTCCTGTATGATCAAAAACCTATAAGGAAGGAAACGATGGGGTTAGATCCAAAGGATCTAAGAAATACCTGATACCCTATTACTGATCCTAATCTATAATTATGCATGTGCATAGTCAATCCATACACTTCTAAAAGGAACAAGGATAAAATTTACAAAAACTCATCCAAGATATAGAAAATCATAACGAAGTAATAAACAACAATAAGTTCACGAGTTTATCAAAATATGTCCAATGTATCTACATGAAATTATTAAAAAAAATTAGTATCTACAATAGCCCTGTGTTAATCACATTTATGCATATGGTCCCAACAAAGTAGTGCACAAACTACACAAAGAAGGCATTGTAGAAACATGATTTCTGCTTTCACCATTGAAGCAATCTCGGTGACACTAGCTGCCTCTCAAGCCTTGCACAAGTTGCACTCATTTCCTACATTAGGTATAGATGTAGATAGGGTAGATATAAATGTGGTTTCATCAACCCATCGAAAGTATTGACGTCCACTATTTCCCTACAATACCAAATCTACACCAGTTCTTCCTAAAATGATTATAACTTGTCACATTACTTTTAAACATTAAAATATAATTCCATATCTAGACCTTTTTCCTATTTGGGCAACCCCAAAATGGATGCCCAGGATTACTTTTTGTGTGTGACATCTTCAACACACAAGGGCCAACACCACATTGACACATAGGAACATTGACTGAAGCCATCAACGCTATATTGATAAATATTGCACTGTCATTCCAACATATCATTTTGTTTATTTGGTTATTTTTTTCATTCATACTAATTATAATTGGAATAAAAAGCAACATACTAATCATGTAGAAAACATCTCAAGTCAAATTGCAAAATGACTATTGTCAATCACAGTACGTGTAAATGCAACGTCCTAACTGCACTTGATGGAAACCATATGCATAGTTGTGATTGGGACTTTTAGTCCTTACCACACATTGAAATGCATGTAAAGGCATCTACAGTTGGGGGCATGTCAAATTGTGATATTGATATCAAGATTCAAGTGTATAGTTTTACATTCACAAATTGCCTTGTGTCAGCTGCAGTTAACAAACTAATCTCACAAAAATTGTTGATGTTTTGAAAATTCCTCTCATTACTTCTTCTCTACTCGAAACAATTGGGACTACCCGAGAAAGATGAGTAGGCTCTACTATACCCTTTTCCATGTTCACTACATGCGTGGATAATTTCTTCTTTTATATCTCCATTCCTCATCATGCTTCATCCTTATTATATTTGTGGCCGAAATATTGATATTTAGAGTCTACTTACTTTCCTGAGTACTCCCAATTGTATGAATTGGAGTTGAACCATGTGTCACCTACACTCTTGCAAGTCATTGTCGACACATCAACAATTTTTGTGACATGAAAAACAATTTGTGCATGTCAAATTCATGGATGAAACATTGGTCAATGAGTTTGACTCAAAAAACTATACACTTGAATTCAGATAGCGATATCAGAAGATAATGAAAAGTTTTGATGAAATTTTAATGGGAGATGTAGGTGGGTATAAAAAAGAATGGTCCATGAAGAACAAAAGAAAAAAATAATGGCATCAAGCATTCCAAATTCAAAGATGTAAACAATGCCAGTATTAAATAATGAGCTCATACACAATGCATGATGCCCTAGCTTGCAGCCTGCGAGCCATCAAGATATTTGCTCATGAAATGATCATCAAAAGGGAGTACCACATAGTGAATATCAACAAAAAAACAAATATATACGGGGAGTACCACATAGTACCAACAGGGAGTACGGTCACATAGTACATACATATACATATACATATTCATATACATATACATACATATACATGCATATATATATACATGCATATATATATATACACATATACATATATATACATACATACAGGGAGTACGGTCACATAGTACATACATATACATATACATATGCATATTCATATACATATATATATATACATACATATGTATATACATATACATACATATATACATATACATATACATATATATACATATATATGTATGATGTTATTGTTGTCATTGCATGCTTGCTGCTGTTGTGCACCATATATTGTTTTATATGTGATAAGAAATTTGTGCATGTCAAATGCATGGATGAAACATGAGTTAATGAGTTTGACTCAAAAAACTATACACTTGAATCCAGATAGCAATATCACAAGATAATGAAAAATTTTGATAATCAGATTTACATAAGTTTTTGAATCCAGATAGCAATATCATTAGCTAGATAAGTTTTTGTTGGAGATTTACTTCTGGCAGCTAGTTGATTGTATGTTTGTCATTGATGACAACATATAATATACATCAGTGTTCTGTATGTACTTATCAAAATGATATTATCAAGCCTTGCACAGTTATATTCTTTTTGTATACATGTTGTTTATGTGTTGTTCATACACACAGACTTAGATGTGAAGTTTCAGTTGTGTTGTATATTTCTATTAACGACAGTTACAGTTTCTGGAGTTTGTCTGTACTAAGCTGACATATTACATTGGTTCTTGAGTTGTACCTATCTTTAGGATATGCATTTGTATATTCAAGATAATTTATGAGTTGAAGATAGTTATCTAAAGGTGCCAAACATGTTTCAACAAGATTGTAATGTTAGAGTTAATTTGGTGAGGCCGACTTTGTGAAGCGTCACGTCTATTCAGTTTATATTGTGTGGTTGTAATTATGATTGCGTGGTTAGTTAAGCCAACAAGGATGTTATGAAGAGTTTCCTAACAGGTCCCATGATCTCATACTTTGAGGAAGATACTTATAGTAGTTCATTTGTGGAATGCTAAGTGTGAATGAGAAGATAAGAGACAGAAAAAGTACAGAGTAGAAAATCAGTTGTGTTTCATTCATCAAGGATCTATGTGAAGAAGAAGTGAAAGATTAAAATACATTGGAATTGATTAAGATAGTAGGTCTACTCTACAGTTCATCATTAGATATAGTGCATATCTATTCTATAGAAGGTTTTAGCCTTCACCATTGAAGCAGCGACCTTTTGGACAGTGAGTCCTCACCCTTAACACGGTTATTTGTAAAAGACTCCTAACAAGGTCAGACCCTTAACTGGGTCACTATACTTATTGCATTGTAAAGAACAACTCCTAAAAGGGTTGCAAGATCTTCTAACAGGGATTATTATAAATAAGTATAGTTCATTGTGGGTGTTAATTCCCACCGGGGTTTTTACCATTTGGTTTCCCTGTAACCAAATTGTGGTGTTGTCTATTGTGTTATCTAAATGTGCATTTACTTTATTGTATTCTAGAGTTAATAAAGAGAAAGAATTAAATTAGTTCATAACTGATTCACCCCCCCTCTCTTAGTTATCCTTTGGGACTATTCTAACAATTGGTATCAGAGCCAAGTGCCTTGAAGAGAAATCCTAATAGCTTAAGGTAGATCAGATGGCATACTTTAGAAAAGAGAGTCCTAAGTTCGATGGAGAGAATTAACTGGTTTGGAAGAACAAAATAATAACACATCTATAGTGTGTTGTTTTTGACATCTTTGAGATAGCCACACAAGAAGTTGTAATTCTCTCTCTAAAAGACCTCTCATGAGAAGATGCTACTAGTAAACAAAAGGACACATTCACTGCTAATTCAGTTGCCAAAGAAGCCCTTATAAGTGCACTGTCTGACAGTGAATTCTCTGAGATCAAGAAAGTAGACAATGCATACACAATATGGAAGTATTTAGAAGAAATGTTTGAAGGAGATATCCAAGAAAAGAATGCATGCAGGAAGACATGGAAAAAAAATACAACAATCTTGAGATGTTACTTGAAGAGAACATCAGAGCCTACAATCAGAGGATAAATGAACCAGTTTCTGGAATCAGAAATAATGGTGGAGAAATATCAGAAGAAGACATAATGGACAAGATGATGACTAATTTAACAGTAGACTATGAGAACATGATCAATATTCTAGATGAAACCATGCAACTTTCACAAAAATTCAAAAGAGAGACTTTGATCAGTAAAATCTATGCATTTGAGATATCAAGATTGAAGACTGAACCCAAAAGTGAAACAGCCTTCAAAGCCTCAGTTCATGGTAAGAAACCTTTACACATTTCTAACAATACCAAGAAAGAAGAAGTTGATGAAGAACTAGAAGAAATCATTGCCATGATTGCTAAAAGAGAAAAGAAAGGCAAAGGAAAGTATGAAGGATAGTTTCCATCTGAATGTTTTTCATGCAACAAGATTGGCCACTTTGCATCCAAGTGTCCCACAAGAGTAAAGAAATTCAGATCTGATTATAAACCAAAATATAGAAAGGAATGATATCATGCTGAAGAAGGTGTAACTGATGAAGATTCAGGAGAAGATGAAATTGGATTCATTGCCCTTAAATACATGAAAAAATTGCTTGAGGAAATAGACATTGAAGATGAAAAGGAAGCACAGGAGTTAGCCCTAATTTCCAAAGCAGACATCAAAACTGATTGGATCATTAACAACAGATGCTCTCATCACATGACAGGTGATAAAGACAAATTTTTTCATCTAGAAAAGTAAAAAGGTGGTATGGTTAGATTTGGAGATAACACTCCCAAACCTATCATAGGCAGAGGATCTATCACCCTGGATGGAAAGAATAAGACAGATGATATTTTGTATGTTGATGGATTGCATCACAATTTATGAAGTGTTGGAAATCTACTTGACAAAGGTTATCATTTGGAATTCAAAGACAACAAATGCATTATTAGCAACAAAGGAGACATGATTGTATCAGGCTCAAAGACAAAAGGTAATGTTTTTCAGCTCAATTCAGATGTAATTTATTTTGTTGCAAAGGTGGATGACAGTTGGTTATGGCACAAGAGACTATGTCATATCAATTTTGACAATATAGTTAAGATAAGCAATGTCAAGGCAGTTAGAGATCTTCCAAGTATTGCAAAACCAGTTGACACAATGTGCAGGGAATGTATTATGGGAAAGCATGTAAGGAGCTCTTTCAGAAGCAATTCGAACTCAGCTGAAAACAAGTTAGACCTAGTGCATGCAGATTTATGTGGTCCTACTCAAACTAGATCATACTATGGAGAAAGGTATTTCATTTTGTTTGTTGATAATTTTTCAAGGATGATGTGGGTTGCGTTCTTAAAAGAGAAGTCTGAAGCCTTTGAGAAGTTAAAAATATTCAAAGCCAAAGTTGAGAATGAATCTGGATTAAAACTAAAATGTCTAAGATCAGATAGAGGAGGAGAATTCACCTCTGACCAGTTTTATGACTACTGTGAAGAACATGGAATCAAAAGACAGTTGAGTGCACCCAGAACCCCTTAGCAGAATGTGATTGCAGAAAGAAGGAACATGATCATACTTGATACAGCGTGCACTATGATGATTGAAGGAAAAGTTGCACACAACTATTGGAGAGATGCAGTCAATACAACAGTCTATACTATCAACAGAACACAACTAAGACCAGGCGCAGATAAGACACCTTATGAACTTTGGTTTGGTAATGTACCTATAGTAAAATACTTCAGAATCTTTGGCAGCAAGTGCTACATCAAGAGAGATGATGGTGTTGGCAAGTTTGATGCTAGAAGTGATGAAGGTATTTTCCTTGGTTATTCTACTAAAAGAAAAGCATACAGATGTTTCAATTTAAGATTAAAGAAGATAATTGAAAGTACTCATGTAAAGATTGACGAGAAGTTCATGGTTTAGTGTTCCTAGACCTAGTGACAAAAATGTGATTGGAACAAAGTGGGTATTTAGGAACAAGATGAATGAAGATGGTATAGTGATAAAAAACAAAGCAAGACTAGTGTGTAAAGGATATGCGTAGAGGGAAGGGATAGATTACACTGACACATTTGCCCTTGTGAGCAGACTAGAAGCCATTAAGTTATTCCTGGCCTATGCAACATTCAAAGACTTCAAAGTATATCAAATGGATGTCAAATCAGCCTTTTTGAATGGTGACTTGAAGGAAGAAGTCTACATAGAACATCCTGAAGGATTTAATCTATCAGATAAACAAGACATGGTATGCAAATTGAAGAAAGCACTCTATGGACTTAAATAGGCTCCAAGAGCTTGGTATGAGAGACTAGATGGTTATCTTACCAAGATTGGATTTAAGAAAGGAGAAGTAGACTGTAACCTATTCATAAGAGAGACACCTAATGGATTATTACTTGTTGCCATATTTTTTTATGACATTATCTTTGGAGGTAATGACAAGCTTAGTGCAGAATTTGCAAAAGAAATGCAAAATGAATTTGAAATGAGCATGATTGGCCATATAAAATATTTTTTTGGGATTAAATGTAAATTAGACAAATAAAGGAATATTTATAAATCAGTCCAAATATGTGAAGGAAATATTGAAGACTTTCAAGATGGAAGACTATAAGCCAGTATGCACTCCTATGATAACGAGAAGAAAGCTTTCTAAAGAAGCTGATTCTGCAGCAGTTGACAAGACATTGTATAAGTCTATGATTGGAAAACTTATATATCTTACTCAATCAAGACTAGACATATCTAATGCAGTTGGCATTGTTGGTAGATTTGCAGCAGAACCAAAACAGAATCACCTAGTGGAAATAAAGAGAATATTCACATATCTAAAGGGAACTATAGCCTATAGTTTATGGTATCCTAAATCAGAGAATGCACAACTTCATGTGTATACAGATATAGATTGGGAAGGTTGTATTGATGATAGGAAGAGTACTTCTAGAGGAGCAGTATTTCTTGGAGATAGGTTGGTTTCTTGGGTAAGCAAGAAGCAGAATTGTATCTCTCAATCAACAACAGAAGTTGAATATGTTGCAGCAACATTGAATTGTTCAACAATGGTTTGGATCAAGCAGATGGTTAAAGATTTTGGTATACAGGTTGATTATCCTATTGTTATTCATTGTGATAACACCAGTACTATCAACATGTCCAAAAACCTTGTGATGCACGCAAAGACAAACTCACATTGAGATTAAATACCATTTTCTTAGAGAAACAGTTGTAGATAATGAAGTAAAATTGGACTATGTGAGCACCAAAGAATAGTTGGCAGATATTTTTACAAAACCTTTATCAAAAGATACTTTTGAGTATCTCAGGGAGAAGTTGGGAGTAATTCCCTCTCTTGAGTCTGATTAGTTAAAGTAGCAAGAACATCAGTCCATAGTGACTGATGAACGGTTGACTACTCTACTTCTGGAGTAGTACCTGTGCATAATTGTTTATGGCACCCTTTGCCATTGATGTCAAAGGGGGAGTATATAGTAAGGGGGAGCATATACTCTGGGGGAGTATAAACATAGACAGAGGAGCTGCAGTAGTGTAGAGGAATCTTGACAAGGATATTGAGAAGATTGTAAAAATAAAGAAGACACCATGTGCTGAAGATGTTTTTAATATCATATGTTGCCATCAATGTCAAAGGGGGAGATTGTTGGAGATTTACTTCTGGCAGCTAGTTGATTGTATGTTTCTCATTGATGACAACATATAATATACAATAGTGTTCTGTATGTACTTATCAGAATGATGTTATCAAGCCTTGCGCAGTTATATTCTTGTTGTAGACATGTTTATATTTTGTTCATACACATAGACCTAGATATGAATTTTCAGTTGTGTTGTGTATTTATGTTAACGACAGTTACAATTTCTGGAGTTTGTCTGTACTGAGTTGACGTATTGCATTGGTTCTTGAGTTGTGCCTATCTTTGGGATATGTGTGTGTATATTCAAGATTAGTTATGAGTTGAAGATAGTTATCTAAAGGTGCCAAACGTGTTTCAACAAGATTGCAATGTTAGAGTTAATTTGGCGAGGCTGACTTTGTGAAGCATTGCTTCTATTCAATTTATATTGCGTGGTTGTAATTATGCTTGCATGGTTAGTTAAGCTGACAAGGATTTTTTGAAGAGTTGCCTAACAGGTCCTATGATGTCATACTTTGAGGAAGATACTTATAGTAGTTCATTTATGGAACGCTAAGTGTGAATGAGAAGATAAGAGAAAAAAAAAGTAAAGAGCAGAATATTAGTTGTGTTTCACTCATCAAGGATCTATGTGAAGAGGAAGTGAAAGATTATAATACATTAGAACTGATCAAGATAGCAGGTTTACTCTACAGTTCATCATAATATATAGTGCATATATGTTCTACAGAAGGTTGTAGCCTTCACCATTGAAGCAGCGAGCTTTTGGATAGTGAGTCCTCACCCTTAATAGGGTTATTTGTAAAAGACTCCTAACAGGGTCAGACCCTTAACCAAGTCACTATACTTATTGCATTGTAAAGAAAAACTCCTAATAGGGTTGCAAGATCTTCTAACAGGGATTATTATAAACAAGTAT
>MU223541.1:1641497-1655915 GCA_018584345.1 Thuja plicata | reverse complement strand
CTGAACTGGGAGAGGTGACAGGAACACTAAAATGCGATGCCAGAAACAACTGTAGAAGAAGAACCAGGAACACCAAGTGCAACAGAGGTACAAACACAGGATAAAGGGCGGTGTCATCGACATAGACTACATGGGCTAATGTCGTGGAAGGTACGCTTACTTGACAAAAGTAGATGCACCTATAGTGGCAAATGCATCAGAATCCCCCCATGGCACTTTATAACACAGTGCGGGTACAAAGACTGAACCAGGTGTACAAGATCCCAAATAAGCAGAAGAGGGCACTTTATCTCAGTGTGTTTACAGAATAAAAATACATCAGAAAGAGCATGCAAGCTCAGATGTCAGAAAGAAGAGTGCACTAAGAAACCAGAAGAAGAGATCCCCAGATCTGTAGAACCAAGCACACCACCAGAGGGCATAAACTGCATAACTCAGAGGAGTGAAAACCCAGAGCAGAATCTGGAAGAAATACCTCTGCCACTGAAAAGTACACAGAATCAGCTTTTCGATGATATCTCGTTTGCCAAAAAAGGAGTCCGGATGAGCCAGATATGACTCCCGAAAGGCAAAACAGGACATCAGACTTCAATAGAAAAAATCACTGTTGAAACGGTGGAACCAAAACTTCTAACCTCTGCCATCGGAAATTTCTCAGAAAGAGCTTTCCGACGGTATATGAAAGTTAGAAAAATACCCCCGTATGCTCCTTATAGAGAGAAAAACGCCCAGGTACCCCCAAAATGCCAAAAAAACTCACAAAAGGCCCCCAGGGGCTAAAAATTTTGAGCCCCCGGGCGCATGGCGCGTGCCGGGGGCTTAAACCTGGCCGCTGGTCGGCCATGTGACCTGCCGCTACGTAGATAAGCCCGCGGGGGCTGGTGGAAAAGCCGCCACCCGGGGCGGAGCGGAGCAGGGACAAGAACTGGTGGCGCAGTTAAAACCCGGCGGAGAACAGGTGCGGTGGGTGGCGGGGGCCGCTGTGGGCGGCGGGGGAGCCACTGGGAGCAGCGGGCGGCTGGGGCCGCACTGGAGACAGCGGTAGTTGCAGCGGCGCTGGGGGCCGGCAGAGGCGGGCGGCGTCGGGCTGCGGAGTACAACCGGTGGCGGGGGCCGGAGAGCCAAGATAGAGGTGGCCGCTCGGCGGCGCGGTGGCCGCTGGGCGACGCCTTTTTAAACAACAAAGGCTGCATTTTTAACATAAGCAAAAAATCATTAAAAAATGATTTTTTAATAATTTTTTTTGAATTTTCTCATCCGTACGGCCCTTGGGAGGGCAAGAAAATTTTCTTAGAGCCCCGGTGTCCAAATCGGACAAACCTTATATGGATTCTGGGGTTTTGGGGCCTTCTGGACGCAATGGTGGTGTCCGTTTGAGCCCAAAGTGCCTCCAAAAATAGAGACCCCCCAGAACCACGAAAAGAAGCTGAAAAAGCTTCTGAAACCCTCTGAGCTTCAATGAAATAGGAGCAGCGAACAGTAGATCAGCTCTGATACCATGTTGAGATTGATGAACATCAATCTACCCAAGAACACCTGCATGCAAAACTGCTACGAGAATGAAGACAGAAGAGAGAAGACAAAATCAGAAAGCTATGGCGGCCGATAGGCCAGAGAATGAAAAAGCATGTTGACAGAAAATATGTTCTATATTCAACAATGAATGATTTACAAACTCCTTATGAAATGAAAGACGGTCAATCCTTATAAAGGATACCGAAACCCTAAAAGGGAAACTAACTCAGAAAAGGAAACTTTCCTAAGTATAACTTAAGCACTAAAGAGTAATTACTAAATTACTCTAACAATACATATCCAAAAGTGTCTTCATCTAGGATCGTAAGTCATCAACTATCATATACGATCTTTGCTATCCAAAATAGTACTGCTATACTCTGTACTTCTCTTTCTATACTTAGTCATTTTCAAGATTGTATCTCCAAAACTGTACTTAACTCGAAGCAATCATCACCATAAATGGAAACCCTCAAGTGTCACATATCACACCAAAAGCATCACTTTCCAACAATCTCTCCCTTTAGTATTGATGGCAACACTTAGTGAAAAATGACTAAGTGTCCCAACAAACACTAATTGTTCTCTTCTCTTTTCCTCTAATGAACTTTTCTCTTCTTTTCTCATTTTTCTTATCTTCCCCCCCTTTGACATCAATGACAAAAGTGTACCCAAAATTTACAAAAAAATGTAGAATTCAGTGCATTCTCACCAATTTTAGAAAATCTTGAAAGGAATCTTCCAAGATTTTCACTTCTTCATTTAATTAGTCTATCAAAAATTGACTAACATGTATCAGTCCATTTAATGCATAGGATGAAGTCTCTACTACTTTTAACTTTGTGGGCATAAAATTTGTCAATGAATATGCAGTCTTCTCCATATCAGATCAATGATCTTCAAGAATTGATAGCTTGGGTCTGATTAGACTCTTCAACAAACCAAATCTTTTCATTACTCTCCATTTTTCTATATCCAAGACATTCAACTTATCAAAAATCTTCGATACCTCTTAGTCCATCTCCAATACAGATTGTGAGGAGGTCTCACAACTATCCATCACGCTATCCAGAGTAGCCATGTACTTCGCCATATGTCTTCAATATTCTGAATGTGTCTGCTAGGGTTCATACAATAGATGTATAACATCCTTCCATGTGTGACACAATTTTTGGCCTTTGATGTATTTGATCTTAGAATTCCCAAGTCCCATGAAATAGAATAGCATACTTCCTTCAACTTCTTCTCTAGATATCTTTTCTCTGCCTTCTCTTCAATGATCTTCACTAAGGACTCATAGTGACTATCAAAATCATCTAGTGCCATATTCAGAATCTCTACATCATCTTTTCCTTGAAAATAATAGGTACTAGAAGTAGTTTATTCATAGTGTTAACTTCTCTAATAATTACCTTAGCCTTTTTGTCTCCTTTCTGCTCAGATCTTTCTTTTGACTTTGTGAATGTGATGAAGGATAGTCTCATCAGTTCATCCTCATATGTATTGTCAACATCTATGATTTCAAACTTATCCTTGCTTGTCAACAATAGAATAGTGGATGTGTCAATTTCATGCTTTACTTCAACTCTTGTGTCTTCTCCTTTTGTTCATGTATCTATCTCTTCTCTTTGTTCTGATTCTTCTTTCTGCACTTCCTCTTTTTGTTCTTCCTCTTGTTGTCCTTCTTCTTCATCTGCCACTATATTATCAATGTTTCCTTCAAATGGGTCCTTTTCATCAAGTGAAGTGCCAAGGGTCAAAGGCACACCAGCAACAAAGAAATCTGGTTGCTTGTCAGTACTTACTTCACTTTTCTTAACATTTGCCTCAACTGACTTAGAGCTCTCTCCAATTCCTATAGGTGTAGGCATAGTAGGTTTAGGAGGTGAAGTTTTCTCAGGAATATTGCTCATAAGTATCTGATCTATTACCTTTTGAGTATCTTCTATGAATTCATCATATTTCCTGCCCATAATTTTCACTAATCTTGCTTTAGTTCTCAACAAAGGTTTGAGTTCCTCAAGTATTCTCTTCCTCTCCTGTATAGAAACTACTGGAAACATATCCTCAATAGCTTGACTCCTAATTGCCTCATCTTCTATATGTGTGAGTTTTTTTCTAATCTCTAGTTTACCATACAATTCCTCAGGTATACTACTCTCTATCTCTAAAAGTTTCTTCTTGAAAACAAGTAAATGATTAATCACTATGTCCTCAATCAGAAGTTTGTCCTAATTAAGTAAAAATAGGTTTTGAAAGGTCCCAAAACCTTGTACAAAAGAAGCAAAAGATAGGTCAAAGAAAGACCAAAAAACAACTGTGGAGCCCCACCAAACAAGCCATAGGAACTAACCATAGTTCCAACAAAAAAGAAAAAAGCCCAACCAGACACAAACAAGGAAATCAAGATTTACATTTTTTCCCATCTTTATGTGAACATAAGTTCATATCAAATGAAGGGGTGGAAGACTTGACTTTTTTTCCCTTAACTATTGTCTATCCATCCTCCACTTTTTCACCATCTTTCTTCCAATCCAAAGAGGACCCAAAAGAGCCCACTAAAGGGAAAGTCACAATCCCAGCCACAAGAGGGGTAGGACTAGCACCACTAACATCCCCCAAGATCCTCCTAGGAGAACCATGATCAGCATAACCAAGAGCACCAGAAGAAAAAAGCACTGAACCAAGGACAACAACATCATTTTGCACATGGACAACACTAGCAACACCAAAAGGGACAACATCAGAGACAATAGTAGTAGCTTCAAAGATAGCATTAGCAGCAACAAAAACATCATTAGAATCTCTAGGTAAAGCTTGATCCTACTGAGGAGGAAAAGCAGCCAAACCCCCAACCACATAATCTTTACAAACCGTATAATGTTTTCCAAAAGTCCCCAACTAACAAGAAGGCAATTTCTTTGATTTAATCTTATCAAATGCACACCGCGCAGCAAGATGACTAGTCTTGTAGAAAATCCTACATCTGAATGGGATACCTTCGTAATCAAGATTCTGAGTCTAAGAGCCCAAAGAAGAAGCCAAACTGATCTTCGTAGGGAGACCCTTGGAAAAATCCATCTCCACAAGAATATGAGCATAGGTCATCTTATAAATTTCAGAGGAGAACATATCTACCATTTGAAAATCCCCAAGAGCCTCACCCACCGATTCCAAAATAGAATCCAGCCATAGATAAAGAAGAAGATTCAGTAGTCTAACCCATAAGCATATCTTATTAAAGGACTCAGATAGAGGATCAAACCCCTAATACCAAGTTTGGGTCATCAAAGGGACGCGCTCCTCCCAAGAGATACAACAGTCACACAAAAGAGTCTTCCTATCTGCAGCATTATCAAACTTTACAATAAAAAAAACCCCTTGCCACAAGGTATATCTAAGCATCATCAATTAATAATGGTTCCCAATTTTTGGAAACCCAAGCATGCAATTGAGCAAGATAGGGCCAAAAACCCCTAAAATGAAAGATAGCAGCATTGGAAGAAAAATCTTCCACATTTTTTATAATCTCATCAACAGTATCTGAATCTAGATTGACGACAATAGGGTTACTTATAGAAATAGGCACTACAGTAGGAGAGGAATAGTTACCTCCCCTCCCAGAAAAGGCCTGGTCATGAATGCCCGCTTAAAAGGCAGGCACATTAGCAAAGGATAGTGCAGGTTTGAGAGCAGTAGTGCCGAACGCCAAAGAAACCCCTCCATTCGGAAAAGCCCCAAACAAAGCCCCTGCCAAAATGGAAATAGTAGCAGCGGAAATGGGATAAGACCCTCCCCCATCAGAAGCAATGGCTGAGCCAATAGGTCCAGAGGAAGCAACAACCAAAAAGACTTTCAAAATTCCCCTTGGGCGGGAGACGGCAGCGGCATGAGCCATCGGGGATGAAAGAAAAAAGAAATTTGCTTATACCAAACTTGTCAGATCAGAATTTTGTCAGATGCCTCATACCTATCATATTTTTTAGCCAATGAAACAATCTTCCCTTTCTCAATAACACTTTTCTCTAGCATTTTCATATCTGGCTCCCATAGTTGTCTTACAAGGTGGTCTATTTTTCAACTTTCTTCTCTTCTCCTTCTATCCTCTATTTATTACGTGGTGAGTCCAGTTTAGTGGACCTTGTGTTTCTTTGAGGTACAAGCTTCGTTGTCTCTTCTTGCAATGTCTTCTTTGGTGGTGAGGGTGTAGTTACATCTATCATAGTAGAAAGTGGACTAACTACCTGCACAACTTCTGGAGGTGGAAGGGTTGCAGTAGCAGTGCTTGCCAACCTAGAAGATCTCTCTGTTATCTTCTTCCTCACATCTTTCATTTCCTCTTTGGTTATTCTGGCCTTAGCTGCCAAGTCATCGACCATTTTCTCTATCTTTCTCTTCCTTATACCTCTACATTGTTCTTCTCTAGATTTAGATGATTTTTCTTCATTTATGCCCCATCTCTCCTCAGATGTATCAACTTCAGATGCAAAAGCATGTTCTACTTGCATAACTAGAACTTCTTAATTGACTTCATAGCCCATAGGATAATACCATTTCTTCCTTGGTTCAACTACCTCAAAACACACACAATCAATTTCAACCATGAAACAAATTGTATCCTTGTATCTCTTAACCAACTCTTCAGGAATTCTAACTCTTTCTTTCATTTGCCTTTGTAGAATTTTGATCATCCCAAATAGTTCTCCATTCACCCATGTGTTGTTTTGTCTTCTGTAACTCTATGATATTTGAATGCCAGTGGGTATGCTTTCCATCCATGCTATAGGGTGCATTCCAGGGAACTTATGCTCAATATGGATATACATGTGAACTAGAAGTGAGCCAAATCTAAAAGCCTTAGATTTATCCTTCTTGATTATCTTCACATTCTCTATAGTATCAATAACAACTTTAGAGATTCCATGCTCTTGAGTAGCTAGTTTGAACATTAATTTAAATGAATTTAGGCCAAGAAGGAAAGTTCTTAGTCACTTTATGGATAAAACTAGGAAACAAACAAATGAATCACTTAAAGAACTTAAATACATATTACCAAGATAATTTATCTAAAGATTAATCTTAAGAATAGAGAACTTGAGAACACTTGATAGATTGTTCTTTGATAGAGAGGCTAATTTATACTTCGTTTCTTGCACAATAAAGACATGGTTTGATAGTTTCCAATTCTTGTTGAATACTTGATGAGAAAAGGCTTAGAATCTTCATAGTATCTTACATGGTGAGAAAAATATCAAATTCAAGGACCCTCTAGATTGGAAAACTAGTATGCAATCCATCAATAATGCAATATGTTATCAAAAATTTCTATGCTTTATTTTCATGCAAATCTTTTTTAATCCATTTGGCACATAGGGAAATGCTACAGCTATAGATTGGGAGCAAGCATAATCCTTTAGAGGCATGAGACAAGTAACAAAAATCCCAAGTCGCTTGGTGAAAACCATGTTTTCATTCATTATTTGTCAATAGAAAATCTTTAAGGAGCTTCTCAATGCAATTGTAAGAAGATATAAAAGACCCTTAGTAAGAAGACATAACTATACATTCTAATTCTTCTTCTTACCAATTCCTAGATTACAAATGGGAAGCGTTCTTATACCTCTACTTGGTTTTGTTTCTTCCCAATGGAAAGAATGTTGTTTATAGGCATTGGATCATATTTTATCTTCAAACATCTATTATTTCAATAGAATATTAGATACTGGGGAAGGTTATACGTAGTCTTTCTCTTCTCCCCCTATTCACAAATTCCTTGTATTATCCATGCAAATCTTTATAACAAAAAGAGATGATGTTTTTTTTTGCAAAAAATGACTTGAACATCTTGAAAATGATTAAAACTTTACTAATTACAAAAAAAGCAAAATACCAAAATAATAAAATATTAACATTCTACAAAAAAATTGATTCAATGAGTAATGAAGTTTTATATGTTTTGTAATTAATGAAATTTTAATCACTTTCAAGACCTTCACAACATTTTTTGCCAATCAATAATCTCTTTTTGTCAATATTTGTTGACATTAATTATAGTTTTAATTTCAATTCCTTCATATAAACATCAAATCAGTTTCCCAACAATAAAGATTGATTGTGTAGCATGCAAAATCAAACAAACTCTAGTAATTCAAACTTCAACATATCTATAAAATTGAAATTTTCTTTCTCCATAAAAATTACAAATCATTTCAAAACAAAAATCAACAAACGGGAAGACATTCTAACCTCCTATTTAGTTATCACATATATTTAAATTCAATTATCTATCACATTCTCAATTATATTTATTTAATATTTGTAAATCAAATTACAAAGTCTGATAAAATTCGTTTAAATAACATCAGTTAAAAGTATTTTAAATATAATCTCTAATCAGATATCAAATTGTTCTCCTTACTTCCTATGGTGGTCCATGACACACTTCCAACTTGGATTCCCACTAAAACTCCTTGTGTATGTCAGCTCATGCTTAGCCTTAAAAGACTCATTTGTTGAAACATCCACCTCCAAATCTCTGTCATTTGGAGAAAAATTTTCAAATTAGATTTTCTCATAGCTTTGCCAAATTATTTATAAACATTGACAAGGATAATGCTAAAGCAGGCAAACAGATATCATCTTTCGATAAATTCAATTTGCTTGGAAATGCTTCTCTCCACTTGTTGGGCCCGCGAATGACAATTTCCACACACAATTTAATTTGGTTACCCACAAAATTGTAAGTGTATTCCTAAGATGTCAATGTTTGAAAATTTTCTATCTAATCATCTCTCTTATCCATACTCTTTCCTTTTTCATATTCATATTAGCACATCAAAATTTCTCATCTTAAAATACCTTTCCACCACACCATGAATTTCTTCATATTCCTATTGAAATATCAAACTTTCCTATTATAACATCCTTTTCAACTCAATATATGTTTTCCTTTATTCTTATCCATTATATGGTTTTCCCACCTAAGAAAGACTTCCTTCTAAGTTTGTTTGGTTCCTTTCTCCATACCCATACCAAAATTTCTGCATTTTCCTTCCCATCATCCCCTTCCTTCGAGCTTCATTGATTTCCTTACCTATCTTCATTGATTTCTTTACCTTTTCCAAAGTTCCATACACATTCCTTAACAATGTGTGTTAGAAACACTGAGAGAGGGGGAGGGGGGGGGGGGCGTGGGTGAATCAGTGTTTGTCTATTAATTACTTTTTAGCAACTTAAACATAAATCAAACATACATTGAATGAAGCTTAACATAAGAACTCATAACACAAGATATGATTACGGGGAAACCTTGATCACAAGAAAACCCCGGTGGGAATTAGCACCCACAAATATTGTACTAGGTATAATGAACCTGTTAAATTTCCTTTGCCCTGTTAGAAGCAGTCTTTACAATATGAGTACAATGACCTGGTTAAAGGTCTGACCCTGTTAGGAGTCTTTTACAAAACCCTGTTAAAAGTATATGGCTCACTGCCCAATAGGATGAAGGCTACAACCTTCTGAAAGATGATATACACTATATCAAAATGAACTGTTGTGATGACACTACTGTCTGACCAGTTCCGTGTATGCGCAAATTCTCTTACTCTCTTAAAGAGCTATATCATATACTGACTTCATTATACTACTCTTCTATATCTTCCTCTTACATAATAACCGACACTTGTAACATAACTTTACATTACATACTTATATGTTCATATCCAAATAGGCGCGACCCAAAACAAGACTCTAGTCAGCCCTAAAATAAAATACACAACGCTTCTGAACAAGTTGGCTCAAGTGTGTTTACTAAAATTCTAATTACATCATTACAAACATATAACCAAAGGCACTTAGCCATTACATAACAAAATAATTCACGCAGATCAAAACACTAGTCGGCTTTCATGCTCTGTCTTCTGGACTGCTGGTCTACTGATCTGCTTGTAACTTTGTCATACTATTGTTCCATACTATGTATGTCTAGATGTAGCATGTACATGTGTCATACAACATATATCTGAATGCGCATACACTGACTCGATCTCTTGCACGTGCGCTGATGTGCTGATCGTTGTATATCTTTGTTTGCCCTATTTCCATACTTAGTCATTTTATCTTCTAAGTTATCTTAGATAGAAACTTAGTATGAATTTGTTGTCATGATGACAACACAAAATTAGTCATGCATCCTTAGGAAGTCAACTTGCCAACAATCTCCCCCTTTGTCATTTATGGCAACAAAGGAATGCGGCCAAATTTCTCAAAATGACTTAACACAAAAAATGACTATATCATAACATCTTATTGATATATACATATACTTCTCCACATATACACATTCTATATTACTCCCCCTTTGACATTAATGACAAAGGTGTACAAAAACTTATAAGTCTTCTACATACTTACTCCATGTAAAGTTCAGGGTACACAATCTGAAGAGATTGGATCTCTTTCTGCCAGAATACTTTCATTGCATCAACTGTCTGAAGATGCGTGCATAGGGCATAAGTCAGTTTCTCCATCTTCATCGAATCCATGCATGGACCTTGATCATATGTTACAATGGTGGCATCAATCTATTTGATGTTCTCATTTAAGACTGCTAGAGATGGGGCAAGTGCATTTCTCAACTTAGTTTGTCTTATTCTTATCTTGCTGATCTCCAACTTAGCTTTCTCAATCTTGTCTAACTGCCTTTGATAAACATTGTTGCAGATGTTCATGTCTTGCATGGATGTTTCAACTAATTTCCTAATGTTGTCCACCATGATCTCTACCTCTTCTACCTTTTTAATGTGCTCAGAGGTGAACTTCACTCTGTCCATGCAGTTAGCTATAACTTTCTTACCTTTAGCTGCTAATTCTTTCAGTATGGATTGCCCAATCTTTAAGGATTTTAGGTCTAAGGTAAAATTCTTTACCAATTCATTTAATCTCTCCTTCTTATATTCATCTTCTACAATTTTAATAGCAGACTCTACTAAACTTGTAAAGTGTGATTTAAAGTTTGTTAAGATGCTGTCCACATCCTCAACAGATTGAACTTTTGCTACTTTCTTGTTAGCAGGCACTAAGTCATTCAATATGTTTACTAATTCCAAAAATTAAGGGTTCCTCATCACTTGTTTCTCCTTTGCTTTTTCCATAGCAAGAACGTTGATCTTGATTAGGTTTTCTTCTCCCCATGCATCCAGACTTGCTAAATCAAGAGTTAACCTTGACAACAATGAGGTAGATGGTTGAGTAGATGGTGAGAATATAGTATTCTGACTAGTATCCATGCCTTCACTCTTTACTGGTATCTCTTTTATTTGTGTCTCATCACCTTTTTCTTCATTCAAGTCAATTGGATCATTGGAGGAACTTCATTTGTTGTGCAAATGTATCATCAGTGCACATTTCTTCAGTGCTTACAAATGCTTTATCAACTTTGTCCATATCTTTTTTAGATACTGCCATGGATATCTTGATATTATCAACCACTATAGTATCTTCTGAGTCTTTTTTTGTATTAGAAGTTATTGTTACTATGGGCACTGAAACCTGTGGACCTGTTGTAGGTGTATTTTGATTTACTGCTTCTGTAGCCTGTTTAGGAGGAGCTAGAGTTACCTTTGTTGTAGGGGTCATTGATGGATACATGTGTCTATCCATAAACACTTATGCAAATGCCTTTTCAGTCTCTTTACCTATCTTCTCATACTCTTTTTTCATAATTTGTAAGGTCCTTGTCTTGGTTCTGAGATGAGGCTTCACTAGATCTAATAAAATAGCCTTCTCATCATGCAAGCATATAGGGAGAAGAGTATCCAATGTTTCTTCTCTAATCCTCATGTATTCCTCTATTGCATGTATTTTCATGATCTCCAATATGTTCCATAACTGATCCGGTATCACTGGCTTAAGTTCAAGAACTGACTTCTTAAACTTGATCGTATGAGATATGATCATAGAGTGTATCTCAGTCTTATCAATCTCTTGATATTTGTCATACACTTTAGCAATTTTTTCTATTCTACCTTCATTTACAATTCTATTCTTCAAGACATTTAGACTAGGTCTAAATCCTACCTCAGGAGGAGCTTGAGTATTCCTTTCTTTTCTTCGAGTGTTCCTTGATGATGGATGATTTGTGGGCACATGTTTTCTTCCTCTAGACATTTTTCTTGGTATTGAAGGTGGAGATGAGTCGAGGTCAATAGTGGTAGAGGGTGCAGAGGTGCTCTCTACTTTCTTCTTCTTTTGGATCTCTTCAGTCTTCTCAAGTTCTTTGGCTATCTTGGCTTCTCTAGCTTTGTCAAGATATTCTTGAGTGACTCCATGAACTTTTAGTATGTTTAGATGTAATTCTAGATGCTTTCCTTTTATTATCAACACTGTGTAAGATAGTATCTACTTCATTGGTCTTCTCTCTGTAAGTGCCCCACCTAGGCTCATTAGAATCTTTGGGCGCAGACAATAGAACTTGTGCATATCCTTCTAACACATGTTCTTCCACTTCATAACCAAGATGATGAATCCATTTGGTTCTAGGTTCGACAGTCTCCATGCAAGTGTAATCTGTTTCTACCATGAAACATATTGTATCCTTATATTTGTCAACTATCTTCTCAGATAATTTGAACCTTTTCTGCATCTTGATCCTAAATGTCTTGATATCCATATCCATGGCATCCCTTACACTGCTCTCTAAAGTGGCCTTAAGAGAAATCTGAGACATTGTAGGTTTTCTCTTGTCTAGGTAAAGGTTTGCAACCTTTCCAACAATATGGAAGTACAAGTAGATGATCAAAGATCCAAACCTGAATGTCTTGCTCCTGTCATGATTGATGATTCAAATGTTATCAATCAGTTGAGCATGCAAGATCTCACATAGGTTGTATTGAGTGTTATCCTTCACCATTCTGATACTTGCTAGGACTATTGCTGTAGAGACACTATTCAACCTGCTTGCTTGCTAAAACTTATACCCAAGTATCATAGTTAGAAGTTTTATGTCATCTTCTTTGATAGGGTCAACTATCATTCCACGCTTGTCACTTCTGGATAGGAAAACTTGTTCAACTTGCTTCTTGACATCTTTTCTAGTAGGAAGAACTGGTCCCATCTTGGGAATTTTGGTTAATTCATGGATTAGATCTGTAGTGATGCACACAGGAACCTCACCAATCCTGTAAAGGTCATCCTGTATTCTGCTTAGCAAAATCTTCACCCATTCTGGCTCATCAAACTCATGCGCACTAGAGTATTCAAAAATAGGGTTATCAATCAAGTGTGTGAACTCATCCTTGAATGTGTAATCAGGTTTCATCATAGATCCCATATGAGTGGCTATGCTGATATCTCCTACTGTTTCCTTCTTACAGTAGATATATGCGCGGATATCTTCTACGTGAACAACACCTAATGGGGTTTTGGAGAAAGCTCCTTCCACATCATCTAGCATGGATTTGAATGAATGTTTCTTGAATACAAATCTCTTCCTCTCTACAATATCAAATATAACTGGAGTCACCATACTTACTTGGAACTTGATTAGGTAGGGTTTCAGGAAATTCTGAAATGGCGCGATTGCTAGGGTTTCGTTTCAACTTCTTATTCATTTGCTTAACTGCCAAATCTATTATGCTTTGGTGCCTTGATGCCTAGTGCTCCAATGCTCTCCAAATTCTATGATCTTGAATGCAACTGTGAAGAAGATCGAACACTTACTTTCTTTTATAAAATCTACCGCAATTAATGTTTGCAACCGTATGCAAATTACTCAGAGATTTTGCAACTTTGATCCTAATGAATTTTAGACAATGCATGTATGCATACTGCAATATTATGTGCTTATAGCCATGAATCCATAGGTGCATACTCAGAGGTGAGTATACCAACCGTGCAAGGGTCCTAAGCTAGAATAGTTCCCCTAAGACCAAGAAGGTCTATTCAAGCAAAAGTAGAGGGTGCTTCCACTGTGGATGCATCAACTACTTTGTCAGCATCATTTTCCTTCTTTACTTCAACCCAAATTTTGCTTGAACAAACTTGACTTCTCCTTCTTCTTCAAATAGTGATTTCTTAAGATCCTCTTGCTTTTGAGTTTTGGATCTACAAAACCTTGAGATGTGTCCAACCTTTCCACATGTGTGACAAATGATAGGAGGTCTGATGCTCTTGTTCATCATGCTGCACTGCTTTGCTGTGTGTCCATTGTAGTTACATATCTAACATGTGGTGTTCTACAAATTATTTTAAGGTTAATTTCTCTGATTGTTTTGATTCATTCTTCTTTGATTCTGCTATGACAGATTTCTTTGATTTGTTCGACAGTGTATAGCCCTGTGACCAAATTTATTACAAGAGAAACAGTAACCATTTAAAGGTCTTACGTCTTTGCAATCTCTTGCCAAATGACCATGTTTGTTACATGCATAACAAGTTCTGTTAACTTGCTTGATTTCCCCTTTAGGTGGATATGTTTTAATCTCTAAAACTTTTTCAATTTTCTTTTCTTCTGAAGATGCTTCATGATCTTTCTTTCTTTCTTGCAATGAATTGACTTCAATTTGTGCTACACTGTATCCAAGACCAATAGTGTCACCTTTTTTCTTTTGTGCATTAAGCTGAGATTGAAGTGAATTAGAATTTGTGTGGAGTTTATCAATTTTATCCTTTGCTTCTATTAATTCAGATTCCAATTTCTTCTTTATGTTTTCCAATTTCAGGACTTTCATGTTTGCTTTCAAGAGTTCATCATCTAATTGTTTTCTTTCATTGACCTTTTCTTCAATAGAAATTTGACTGTCTGTGAGCTGTTCATCTAGATTTTCAATTCTCTCTTTTAGAGACATATTCTCTTCATTGAGCTTTTTGACCATTTTCCCTAGATCACTTGTAGAACAATCT
>MU223541.1:1614257-1631605 GCA_018584345.1 Thuja plicata | reverse complement strand
TTTCGATCGAAACTAACTTAGTTTCGATCGAAACTAGGTTAGTTTCGATCGAAACTAAACAAAAAAGGTAGTTTCGATCGAAACTATTAATGTTTCGATCGAAACGATCAGGTACTTTCTATCGAAAGTACCTGACTAAATCCTCCCACCTTGCGGATTCGTGAGGAATTTCTTCCTCCGAAAAAGTGTAACCCACTATTGTGGGATCACCCATATACCTACATGTAGTTTTTAGAAAATTTGTTCAACATTTTGTAGTCAAAACAATATAAAATTTGTATGTCAAGAATCTTTGTTCCGAGATCTAGAAAAGGGTACTTTTAGTTTTTTGACATTTTCTATTTTGAGCAGAGAATGGAATGGAAAAAGTGAAAACTTATGGATTTTTTTATGTTTTTTGAGGTTTGGCTGCCAACATGGCATGCCACCTAGGTAGAATCAGCCCAGTCGAACTCAGACCAGTGGGACTCGGCTGAGTCCTACTAGCCCTCGCATTGGCTCACGCACAAGCATACTTGGCCACATACGTATGTGCACAAGTATCACCTGTGTGATACCTTCTGCAGGGACATTGGGTAAAAGCACAATAATTTGTCACCCTTTTACAAAGGAAAAGGTTAATGACACCAAAATTGTAAAAGTTCAAGGGCATAAAAGTCACATTTCTGTTGAGAATTTGAAGATGATGTAAACTGATGAAATGTGTGAAATAGGATAAATTATATGCCTATAATTTTTTTAAAAAAAATTGAACCAAAATTAATATATTTTTTGAATATTTTAGGTCTATTTTTCATTTCCTGAAAAATATTGTAAATCAGGGAGTATAATTCCCGCCAAATCATTATAAGTAAAACATTTATTTTTCCTCCAATTTTAGAATATGTTTTAGATGACATATATAGCTAGTTCATAAAAAAAAAGAAGTGTTTTTTGATCTATAGTTTTCCCGTTATAAGTTTTCAAAGACAAACTTACCTGAAATCATCATTTTTTGTCTCCGCCACTTTCCCCTATCAAAACTATACCAAAAACCAAATAAATTACATATTATTGAAGAGGACTCTCTTCTCTAGTGTTCTCTATGATTTTTAAAAAATTTTGAATTGATTTAGCATTTATTTATATTTTCTGAATCAACGAATTCTCAAATCTGTATATACCTACATGTAGTTTTTACCAAATTTGTTCAACATTTTGTAGTCAAAACAATATAAAATATGTATGTCAAGAATCTTTGTTCCGATATCTAGAAAAGGGTACTTTTAGTTTTTTTACATTTTCTATTTTGAGCAGAGAATGGAATGGAAAAAGTGAAAACTTATGGATTTTTTTATTTTTTTGAGGTTTGGCTGCCAACATGGCATGCCACCTAGGTAGACTCGGCCCAATCAAACTCAAACCAGTGGGACTCGGTCAAGTCCTACTGGCCCTAGCATTGGCTCGCACATGAACCTACTTGGCCATGTAGGTGCCATTTAGTGCCATGTTGACTCGGCTGAGTTAGACTAAGCCAAGTCTAACTGGGCCGAGTCTAACTGGGTCAAGTTAGCTTAAAAGGTGATAGATTATTGTGTTTTTACCCCATTATATTCATGGTTGTTCACGGATGTTAATCCACCATGGCATATCTATACAATATAACTTGTAGATATCTATGTGACGATATATATCTCTCAGTTAATATTGATTTACAATATGTTATCTTCCATGATCTACTTAGATATCAACCATATGATATCCATCATGATAGAAGGTCAAGTTATTGTAAGATTGTCATCTTGTAATAACTGCTTGAAGTATAAGTGATAATTATTTGGAATTTGTCACTTATTCATGATGTACAAAGGGCCCATAAAGTCATGAAATTTACACACATGGCATCCACCTTGAGTCATCTCAAGAGGCAGAATCCACCATGGCTCATCCTAGAGGGTGGAGACAAGGACTTTCACCTCAAACTTTTCTCTCAAAGAGGAGAATGCAATAAGGTACAAAATAATGGATCACTGATGCTAAAACTCTTTATCAGCTAAGACTTCATTTTCCATCATACCATGCCTATCTTGAAAGTACTCAAACTTCTCTCTAGCAAGAGGCTTGGTGAGAATATCAAGCATCTATTCTTCCGTGATAATGTACCTTGACTAGATGTCACCCTTTTGCACTATATCTCTAATATGATGATATTTGATCTCAAAATTATTTGTTCTATTATGAAATAAAAGGTTGGAGTTTGTATTATTTTGGTGAACCCCAAGCTCACCAAACATCCATCTATCCAATAATATCATGATCTAGGGGTTAGCATAAAGGTCTTCTAGGCTACATACATAGAACTCAATTCCATGAATCATAGTCCTCAGACTTAACACTAGAGAGTCCATCTCGACATGGTCTACTCCCTCTAAATCAAGATATTTTGATGTCTACTAAAGAAAATCCTCTTAGCTACTCCCTCTTTTCACAGAAGCATACCCTTCTCACATACTCCAATCATGGAAGATATATTTCTTTAAGAGACTAATTATTTGATACATGATTATTTATTCAATGATCATAAAATTATTCATAGGAGTAGTTTCTCATACACAAACGCACTTGTCTGATTATAGTAACATGAGTGAATGTAATAAACTATGGATTTATCCCTAGGCCTGGAAATACTAGACATTCATGATAATGAGGCTTCCTTATGAAGCTCAAGTACATGTGTCAACCTCCTAACCTCCTCGTTCAAGGTTGCCTCTGAAGAAATGTCAAACTCCCTCTGAATCTGATTTTAATCTTCAACTCAGTCATATAACTACAAACATCAAGTTATTTCTTCCTTGAATGCAATCTCTTATGCTTCTTGGTTCATCCTGGAAGCATTAAAAATATTATCTAATGTAAATGAAGCGTACATGATTCACAGTCAAATTTATAGCATGAATTAATAATTATAAAAAAATTCATTTGCAATAATAAAGAATGGAATACTTATCTTTTATTTGATAGATCTCACAAACTATCATTGAAGTCTTCCATACATAAGTAGAGGCCCACAGAAGTTTCATGGGACATGGTGTAGTTTTTAATAAACACCATGGAAGTGACATGAATTGGGATAGGGTTTGACCTCTCATCTCAACCTCACATGTTTAGGATGATCTTTATATGAGCACTTGAGCTAAATGACCCCCACACGATCACATTACCTCACACAACATCCAAGAGATTGACACCATACACAACAATCACATAACTTGGAGTTGGACAATTCAGTACTCAACATTACTAGCAGATCCATAATTGATAATCATAGTGATTGAATTCATTGGCTCAAAAACTCAGGACAACTTGATATATATACACTTGAACATCTATGGCATTGTCGACAAGGTCCAATTGCACTTGTACAGTGCAATATATACATTCAAGAAGCATATAATCTGAGTTACCTAGCAAAAAATTGATTTACATTATCCTTGCAATGACTCCACTGAATCAGTCCATGCCCAGGTGATCGGGTTTGGTCTTTCTCATGATTTATTCACAAGTCCAATTGCTTAAGGAAATTAGTTAGGAATCTTCTAACTCCATATCAACACCATTTCCCATGATCATCTCTCAAGATGGAATCAATGCAACCCTAGAGAATTCAATATTTGTGTTGCCTCATTATCTGTAGCTGATTACACTTGTTTCCAATACTTGATTATACTTAACTCAAGAAACAACTCTAATTTCTTCTTCAGAATACTTAGACAGACAACATGTCACTTCTATGTGAGAGGTATCATCTCCAACACCCACAAAATGATGCAAGAAAAGACTATAAGTTGCATGAGTTGTAAACTTCAATGGCCACTAAGAATATTTCTCTCAACATATAAAAATTATGTGGTATGAAATTTTTGCACTAGGTTGTAATCGCCCGCTCTAAATTATATTTCCATTGAACTTGAGACAATGGTTAAAAATTTATCTCCATGGAAAAGTTCAATATGAAATATTTATCTCAAATAATAGGTGATTGAAATATTTATTTCAACCAATGGGAGTCACTTTAGCATATCCATATTAAAAATATTTTCTCCTTCTTACGTCGATGCCAAAAACTTCTTCTGTCTCCATGTTCTACTTCCATTATACGGATTTAGCATCTATGTTAATTGTATTGGCTTTCCTTCTATGAATCTTAGAATGAATATTTATTATTTAATATCATTGTCCCAGCCAATAATTTTTTTCTCATCATTGATTAGATATACTTGATTATAACTAACAGTGTAAGTATGGGAATGTGCTCATTAGTTGAAGCTAATTGTTGTTAGTCAATGATTCTTTATTAATCATCATCTACTCCTTCGAATCATTGTTTCTCAGCAATACATAAGTTGCTGAATATACCAGTCAACATCTCCAATTTGATCAGTGATTGTTAGATCTCCTACTTTTCTGTCTAATGCTCCTATATGCCTTAAGTGAATGATTGATGCTCTAGATTTCCAACATTCAGGAAGGACATAAGATACAGTAATAGAAAAATATTTGATGCCCATAAATAATATGCTGCCTCAAATATATACATAATTGTTAGGGATATGAAGCCCAACCGTCCCTACTTTCCCTCCAAGAGCCTTTGCCTCTTCCACTTCTTCGGTGGCTTCTCAAGAGTCTCTTTGGAGATCTTTATTATTTGTAATTGTTGTAACTTGTAATGTACTTCTGGATTAATAATATATTTCTCCTACTTAGTGTGGACGTAGGCAAATTTGTCGAACCACGATAAATCTTGCGTACTCTATTTTTATTCTTTTTTTTTTGCATTTTATTTTTGTTGTTCAACATTTATAATTGGTATCAGAGCGAGGTGTTGTTGTTCAAAATTCAGGGTTGAAATTACGGGATCATGGAAGAGCTTAAAGTGTAGAAGTTTACAGGCAATAATTTCAGCCTATGGAAGGTGCAAATGGATTAGTTATTAATTAAGAAAGATTTGACGCTTTCTTTAGAGGGGGAATGGAAGCAACCAGACACGATGTCTGATGAGGAATTGGAAATGATGGATAGGAAGGAAAGAGCGACGATTCTTCTTTCACTGTCCAAAAATGTACTATTTAATGTTATAGAAGAAACATCAACAAAGGTAGTTTGGGACAAGCTGAAAACTACTTATGCAATGGCGTCCACTGCAAAAAAGGTTTTCATCGTGAAGAAACTCTATAGTCTCAAAATGAAGGATGGTGGTAACATGGAAAATCATCTCAATGAGTTTAATACTCTTCTCAGTCAAGCAAATTTGGTAGGCACACCACTAAGCAATAAAAACAAATTTGTCTTATTGTTACGTTCTCTGCCAGCCAGCTGGAATGGAGTTGTAACAGCCATAAGCACATCCACTCCCAGCAAGAAAAAGTTAGTTTTTGATGAAGTTGTAGCTACTCTTCTTAGCAAAGACATGAGAAGAAAGAATGATGTTCCTTCATCTGGTGAAGCCTTAATGGCAGTGAGCAATGACTATAGAGGAAGGAGCCATCAAAGAGGTAGAAAATCCAATAATAGAGGGAGATCTAATTCTACTAAAGGGACAGATTCTAAAGAAAGCAAAGGGGATTGTTGGTTTTGTGGCAAACCAGGCCACTCAAAGAAAACTTTTCGTGCTAACAAAAAGGCACAAGATAAGGTGTGGGCCATCCAAGAAAATATTGCTTATGAGAAGGATGATTTCATAATTTTAGTTCTCTATGCAAGTGATACTATTTTAGAATCATGGGTACTTTATTCCGGTGCATCCTTTCATGCTTCCTCACCCACAGAGTTGTTCACAAATTACCAAGAAGGTAAATTTGGGAGAGTTTTCTTGGGTGACAATAATGCTTGTGACATTATTAGAAAGGGTGATATTTTATTGCCATTACATGGAGGAGGAAAATGACTATTAAAGGATGTTCGACATGTTTGAAAATTGAAGAGAAGTCTGATTTCTGTTTCTCAACTTCATACTCAAGGCTGCCATACATTCTTCAATCCGGATACATGGAAGATAACAAAGGGGTCTTTGATAGTTGCAAAAGGAGATAAAGTTGGGAGTTTATATATCCTATAAAGTAATGATGAAGTGGGAGCTGCTATGACAACAGTGGATAGCGACTCAAAGCTTTAGCATCAAAGGCTCAGGCGCATGAGTTGGAAAGGTCTCGATGTAATGCTAAAAAGAGATCAACTACTGGGGCTGAAATCTATTGATATAGAATTATGTAAACATTGTCTCTGTGGAAAATAGAAGTGGGTCAACTTCTTGAAGACCGGTAGTGATAAGAAGGGAACACCCTTGGAGCTTGTTCACATGGATGTCTTTGGACCCACTGAGGTAACCTCCTTTGGCGGGGATAATTATTTTGTTACCTTTCTAGATGACTGTACAAGAAAATTTTGGATTTATATGCTCTCTAGGAAATCAGAAGTTTTCTCTAAATTTAAAGTTTTTAAAGCTCTTGTTGAAAATCAAAGTGGACACAAGATTAAGTGTCTAAAAAGTGATAATGGAGGAGAATTTTGCTCCTCAAAATTTGATTCTTTTTGTGTGGATAATGGTATCCATTGAATCAAGGTTGGTCTGTTTAATCCACAAGAAAATGGAGCATCGAAAAGGTTGAACAGAACTATTCTTGAGAGAGATTTGTGTATGCTCTCTAATGCCAGATTGAGTAAGGAATTATGGGTCAAGGCATGTAATATAGTGGTGTATCTCATTAATTGTAATCCTTCATCACGACTGGACTTTGGCATTCCATAGGAGGAATGGTTAGGAAAAATAATTTCATATTCTCACATCCGGGTGTTTGGGTGTGAAGATTTTGTTCATCTGCTGAAAGAAAAAAGAACCAAGCTGGATTTCAAATCACAAAGGGGTATCTTCATGGGCTGTGGTGAAGATCAATATGGATTTCATATTTGGGATCCATCAGAGAAGAAAATCATCCAGAGCAGAGATGTTGTCTTCAATGAGAAGACATTTCCAGGTGAGCAGCCACAATCAATATCGGAGGAAGATTATGTGCCCAAAATTGTTTTTACAAATAATGTCTCAAAGACACAAAATGGTGGTAGTCAGCAGTTCATTTCAACTGCACATTTATTTTCACCAATATATGTAGCATCTAATTCAAGTGACAATGATTTCTCTATTAGACAAGATAGAGATATCAGAAATGGCACTGGTGAGAGGGAGCATAAATTCTCTGGTCTAAATAGAGGGAATGCATAGCTAATGTCTAGTTTGGATAGAGCGGATGTGCAGACATCCTCTATTTCACACCACTAATCTATGCATTTGGAGGACGCGGTCTCTATTCCAAATGAGCATGAAGACCACACACCAAATGTGGTGTTTCAAAGCACCACCAATTCCTCTCACACAGACCAAGCAACAGAGTCTATGGGGGTGTCTACTCTCTCCTCATGTGTAGCTCAAGAAGTAGAAGCTATGGGGGCTTCTTCCCCTCCCTCAGCATGCATGGTCCAAGCTACTTCTACATGGGCTCCCAGTAGTAGACAACCCACACTGGAAGACAGTCTAGCTCAGCCAAACACAGACAAAACTACCTCGTAGATACAAAACCTCATGTTACATAGCATAGAGCAGTTCTTGCCTCCACCTAAAAATGCAATCGGGGTTCATGTTCAATTAAACTTGCCTGCTAGATTGGGGGAGAATGGCAGTGATATCCCAAACACAACTGCATTGCAAAAAAAAGACACTGGTGAACATAGACAAACTAATATCTCTGATAAAAATGAGAGACTTTGTTGATCCACAATCAAAATAGAGCAATGAACAAAGACAGAATAATAAGTTGCGAAGGTCTTCTAGACAGAGAAAAATTCCATCAAAGTTTTGTGATTATGAGTTACTGGTTGCAGAGGAGGCAAAACCGTCTTTACTAATGTCCGATCAATTGGAGCTTACAAATGACAAGGTTGCTTGCAGAGCTCCAAATTCACAGAAATGGAAAGAGGCCATGAGGGAAGAAATGGATTCATTGGCAACGAATCAGACTTGGGACTTGGTGACTTTGCCACCAAATAGACAATCCCTCAAAAATAAATGGGTTTACAAATTAAAGGAAGAAGATGGTGGCAAGGTTCATTATCAGGCCAGATTAGTGTTCAAAGGGTATGGACAGTAGTAAGGTATCGACTTCAATGAGATTTTTTCCCTGAAAATCAAGATGACGACTATTAGATCTGTTCTAGGCTTGGTTTCTACATGGGATCTTGAGTTGGAGCAGTTGCATGTCAAGACTATGTTCCTACATGGTGATGTAGATGAAGAACTTTATATGATGCAGCCGGAAGGTTTTGTGAAAAAGGGGAAGGAGCATCTCTATTGCAAGTTGAAGAGAAGCTTGTATGGACTTAAGCAGGCCCCAAGGCAATGGTACAAGAAATTAGATTAGTTTATGATTGATCACAATTTCATACATTTGGAGGCTAATCCATGTGTTTATTATAAATAGTTTCCCATCGGTGAATTTATAATTCTCTTACTTTATGTGAATGATATGTTAGTAGCCGGGAATAGCATGAAGATTGTTCAAGAATCGAAGAAGCACTTGGCCAACAGATTTGTGATGAAAGATTTGGGGGCAGCCAAGCAGATACTTGGGATGACCATTTCATGGGATAGATCCAAGAGGAAACTTTGGTTATCTCAAAAGCAATACATTGACAAGGTATTGGACAAATTTGGCATGCTGGAAGCCAAACCAGTTTGTGTTCCTTTAGCATCTCATTTTCATTTGACTGCTAAAATGTGTCCCACAACACAAGAGGATACTGAATTCATGAAGGGAGTCCCTTATACTTTAGCAGTTGGAATCATTATGTATGCTATGATTTCTACTCGCCTGGATATTGCTCATGCAGTGGGAGTAGTAAGTCGGTTTATGAGTAATCTCGGCAAGCCTCATTGGGAGGCAGTTAAATGGATTCTCTAGTATCTTAAAGATACTTCTTCTCTTTGTTTATGCTTTGGGATAGATAAGCCAACACTGCAAGGATTCATAGATTCGGATCTTGGTGGATATTTAGACAAGTGTAGATTTAGACAAGCGGAGATCTACCTCATGTTATGCTTTCACATTTGGTGGGGCAGTCATCAGTTGCAGTTCTAGATTGCAGAATTTGGTTGCACAATCATCTTTTGAAGCCAAATACATGGCTCTCTCTGAGGGGGAAAAAGAGATGGTATGGCTGCAGATTTTGTATAAGGAATTGGGCTTGCAACAATTAGATTTTAATCTTTTTTGTGACAGTAGTAGTGCTATATTCATGAGCAAGCATCATACATCTCAGTGACACTCTAAGAAAATTGACTTGCATTAGCATTACATTTGGCATGTGGTTGAAGAAGAAAAACTTCAAGTTGTAAAGATCAACACAAAGGTGAATCCTGCTGATGCTCTCACAAAGGTTGTTACATGGGAGAAGTTCAAGTTTTGTCGAGCTTCTCTCGGCATTTCCAGCTTGTGATAGCAAGGATTAGAGTAGGGGAATAGCTTTTTACAGTAGTGTTTGGTCTTCAAGTAGGATATTTTTGGGGATATGAAACCCAACCGTCCATGCTTTCCTTCCAAGAGACTCTATCTCTTCTGCTTCTTTGGTGGCTTCTCAAGAGTCTCTTTGGAGCTCTTTATTATTTGTCATTATTGTAACTTGTAAGGTACTTCTGGATTAATAATATATTGCTCCTGCTCAGTGTGGATGTAAAAAAAATTTTCAAAACCATGATAAATCTTGTGTACTCTATTTTTATTCTTGTTTTTGCATTTTGTTTCTACTCTTCAACTTTTACAATAATGAAGCATAAAAAAAATAAGTCCACTATTCTCCTGCTAAAATCTACATAATAGATTGAACTACCACTGAGATTTTGTATATGTGAACTCTATCAAAGATTACAATGGTAGAATCTTGGCCAATAATGGTGACTTATAAAGTATATCTGAAATGTATTATTGTCGTATCTTCTATTTGCTGAGAACTGCTGAATCAGATACCTGGTGAAATAAATAATTTTTTCTATATAATAGGAGACTTTCTTTTATTCGATGACAGTCAAGTATCCGAATTTATTTGATAAGTTCCCATGCCTTTCTCTATGATTGATTATTCATCCCAAGCTTTTCTCTGATACCATGTTAATTTTGATCAGTTTTGGTTGAGGTAGAAATTTAATTATGCCATAGGTGTTTCTATATGAGAAAGGCCAGGCTGATTTTTCAATCTAATGGTGGGAAATTCTGCACACAGAATGACTACCATTGAAGTCATCTGAAATGTTGGTTCTTACTTTTTGTCATTATTTTCATTATCTCCAACTAGCATTGGAAGAGACGTGTGGATGTGGATATCGCAGCAATCAGAAGTTCTTCCGCCTAGCATTGGAAGAGACATGTGGATGTGGACATCACAGCAACCCGTAGTGCTTCCGAATTGGGGTCCTCAAGCATGGATCCTTTCTCACCCATCTAAAGGAGGCTTTCTTTCTCATTACAGGTGGAATTTGACACTGGAGAGAATCACACAAGGAGTTTCCATGATTGCTTGGCCTCTTTTTCCAGAACAGGGGATAAACAAGTTCATAATGGTGAAGCAAATTTAGGTAGCCATAGCTTTGAAGATGGACAAGAAAGGATTTGTGAGGAGAGAAGAAGTGGAGAGAGCAGTGAGGGAATTGATGGAAGGAGAGGGGGGAAGAAAGGAAAGGGAGAAAATGAAAGAGTTGAAGGGGAAGGCCAAGATTGCAGTCATGGAAGGAGGGAGCACAATGAAGGCCACAGCCCGTGCAGTGACAAATTTATCAGCCTCTACTTGAAATTTCCAATTAGAAGAAGTCTTCATTCATGAAAATGCAGTTCCATGGTATTTGGATCTCAAAACAAGGGATCATTTTCTCAATGATGACAACTTCATAGATATACTAAATTATTTTGTAGAAAATGACACCAAATGTAGAGGCATTTTCCTTTGCTTTGTTATAAATTTCATGCATGAGTACTGCAACTTCGGATCCCCTTCTAGAAATTCCATGGAGCTGACCATCATCGTAAATGATCAAGCAATCTGGGTTACAGTTTTTAGCAACAGACAGAATGTTGACGGAGATCAGTTATATGTTTTTATGTATGGAGAAACACATTCACTTGTTAGAAGGATGCAGGCTTCTCACAGTATTAATGTGAAGGCAAAAGGGAGGAAAATTCAAGTTAAAGAGTGTGTAATGCAACTAGTTTATAATGGGATTCGACATGATAATTTTGAGATATTCCTTAGAGACTTGAATTTGTTGGCGGAGAGTTACACCTCAAAAATATCCAAAAAGGATGCTAATAATATTGAAGAAGATTGTCGTCCCACTTGACAAGGTCCTCAAAGATTTTATCTCCTTGGGCACTGATTGAATCTGCAGACACTATCCCATTCTATAACAGGGGAAGGAAAAACATTCATTTGATTCCATATGAAATAGCACAATTATCGACTGAATTTCACAAAAAACAATACAAAGCTAATTCCTAGAATTTTACCAGCGAAAAAGATCATACCCTTACAAGAACATTAAGGAAAAGTCACACATCGATTGCATACCTTTCGTTTGGATGTGCCAGATCTTCTAAAGGATGAATACTTTTTCTTTTGACAGTACATAGGAAATAGAGGCGGTGGTTGTCTAAGTGGTGTTGTGTGCATTTAGGATTTTTCATTCTTGCATTTCTGAAAATGCTTTGCATTTAGCACGGAATAATCTTCAACGTTATTGAGAATACTTGTAGCCTAGTTGTGATTCATAATCAAAATCTTTAGTGACATTGTAGAGGGACCAGAGGACCAGATGACATGTTTTCAAACACAATAGATGATGATAGAGGCTCAGATATGATGAGCCCCATGGCTAGAGGCATATTACCCAAACTTGTCCTGACTACGGAAAGAGTGGACGACTGGGAGCCTGAAGTTTTTACATTATCACTCAAAGGTGCAGATGTAGGGTTCAATTCAATGGATTGTCACCACTTTGTGGCCTAGACTGAGACACTGACAGCTGAGATTGGTAGATTGAGAGAAAAAAAAAAAAAATTTGATGAATAGTTCCTTTCCATTAATAAATATAAAAGTTACATATTCACAAAAAAGGGGCTGGGGGATAAAAAAAATCACCCCGCAGAGTTCACATGGCTAGGCTGGAAACATAAAACTATTCATAAAAAAAAACATAATGCCATTAGGCAGCAAGAGCAGTAGCAGCAGAAGGTGGAGGATCTTTATCATCCGATCCCCACTTCTGAGTGGGATTGACAGGAGGGTCGGGAAGCGACCAACCATCATTATCATCTTCTTTTTCTTTTTCTTTGTCATCCGCCCTAGGCGGGGAAATAGCAAGCGCCAGGCGGGGAAACTTGGAAGAAGTGGCAGGAGGCCAATCCCAGCCCCTCGCCATCACTCTCTGAGAGGTGGTGGGGATGGTTGGCAGCGCCACTCGGCTTCTCCGCCTCTTCGGACTTCTGGTTGGGGGCCAACTCCGGCGCAGTCTGCCCCTCCTATAGATTGAGAGAAAATTTTGATTCCTGGTTAGTATTGATAACTGGTTGTGAAATTCTATCGGGGTTTGTAGGCCCTAACACCCGTAGAGCTCTAAACAATAAAAGATGCCCTAAGTGAGAGGAACTAGACATAGAAGTCATTACTGAGATGGTTAGCCAAAATTGTACCATTTTTGTTTGACACCATTGATATATTTCTTTCTTCCACTCTCCTCTGCAAATTTTCCACCCTTGTGGTGAGGAGAAATTGACTGTCCTCTTCTATAAATGGAAATGAACGACGACTATGTTAATGTAATAATAGAAACATTAGCCCTAATTAGACATCTGGTTCTGTAAACAGAACATTCACGAGACACGTAGCCACCCGGGCACAACTTGGAGTCCCTCTCCATGCATAAAACATGTTTGAGAGGCAGATGCCACCCGCCCCGTGTTGCTAGTCCCCAACCGGAGATCTTGCATAGAGGACGCGACTAAATATCCAATATTTTGTCTTTTTCTTGCATTCATAAAATAATAAATCCACTAGGAAAAATACAGCAACCAATCATTAAATAGGGAAAAACCTAGCAAGCATTGTTTAATATATTATTTCATACCAAACTTAGGATAAACATGGGAAATAATTCAGAGTGCATGGTTTCTGAAGACCAGACTAATTGCCAAAATCGACCGAAAACATTAGTCTCCTACCTTAAAGGCAGGGACTAAAAAGAATCAAGCCTCTGCTCAAATAATGCAAACTATTTTAAAGATGAGAAATCTATTAGCAAATCATAGATTGAGAAATCAAATTTGAAGTTGAGAAATCATTTACCAAATCACAGAGCTTTTAGATCAAATTTGCAGTGTACAAATTGTCAAACATAGAATGGTGATTGTTATGAAGTTCAATTTAAGTTGAATTTAAGATCTGCTCTCCAAATCATCAACTGATCACTTTGCAATAGACCTATTCCAAATTTCTCTTCAAACCTCCACTTACTGGTTATGTTTTTGTTGGAAACGTACAATATTAATTCTCATGTAATTTTGGTGTCTTTGGGTATAAACATAAATTTTATGACATATAACAGTTTTTAAATAAAAATGATATTATTTTATGATATATAACAGTTTTTAAATAAAAATGATATTATTTTATGACACATAATAGTTTTTAAATAAAAATGATATTTTTGGGATTAGTTAATTGTTTTAGTTGAGTGTTAGTTTTAACTTTTATTTTGAAAATTATTAAACAATGTCCTCTGGTCTCATTAGAAGATATAAATTTATCGTCTATTAGTTCTGCTTATGGTGGGTAAGTATTTCATTCTTGAGATACAAAAATATTATTTATTGGTCCAATCAAATTTTAGAATTTTTGAGCTTATTTGTATTTTGTATAGTTTGATAATTTTAATATATTTAAGAGATTTAAATAAGACTATTTATCTACATTTCTATTGGCTCTGAGTGAAAATAACAATGAGAAAAATAATATTTAATAACTTCAATTAGGAAAAAATTAACATTACCATTACCGTCACTTTATACCATTTAATATGCTTCTTTGTATTCTATTTGACACATTACACTCGTTAGTGTTAGTATTTTCTCTGCATTGAAGGAATTTCACATAGTGTCGTTGAAGGAATTTCACATTCTAAGGTTATGTAACTTTGCAGCCTATTTTCAAAAAACCCCCATTTTTTGTAGTACTTTCCTTCTAAATAAATAATTTTCATTTTTTGGGGGGTCATACATAGAGGAGGTTCAATAAATACATTTGATTGTGAATATGTTTTCTTATAAAGACTAAACTATGTAATGTGGCAATCAAGACATCATTTTTGACGATTTATGCTACTTCAAAGTATTTTGAAAAGATATATCAATCTTCTATTGTCATTATATGCATTCTATCAATAATAATATGTGTCACACTATCATAAATGTTCCCATAACATATTTAATTCACAAAGGAGCAAAATGACCTTTAAAACGATCTGATCCATTCATTTCTTCTAGGGCACATTATATGTATATGCGCGAAACCTATCTCCGTCGCTCACAAAGCTTGAGTTCTCAAAAGTTTTTGTCATGAAAGATTTTAGGGAAATCAGCTTCGGACTCTATCACTTAATGGAAACCACTTAGGAGGTAAAATCCCAAACAAAATGTTGCATTCTGGTAAACTGTAGTTCCACCCTGCACAGTGTTGTAGTAGATGTTATACTATGATGTCAAACAATCGTTGGTCGATCACAGTACCTCCTGGTTAGAGCTACGCCCTGCATTCATTTGAGAATGACAACTCCTATGATGAGTTTGGAGATGTTTTTGTATCTCATAATGTGGCAGGTTGTGAGTATCTTGCCATCTTGTCGATTTGCGACACCAAAAGCTTCGATGAAATTTACACTGCCATCTTGTTTTCTGTAGATTTTTCTTGGGTTTAGTAATTATCCCCTTCAACAACCACATTATTAATACATCAAGCTGCTTCTCTTTGTCAAATGATTTGAAATATGAAAACTTGGAATGGGGATGAAGCAAACTTGTTGGGTGTGTTGTGAGAGAATGGTAAGGAAATACAATGGCAATGGAATCGAAGAAGCTAAAAGACATAACTAACAATGAAGTGGAGTTCTAGGCCGATAGGATTTCTCTTAACATGTGTAGAAAATTGGGCTATAATATTCACTAAGAGGAAGATTAAAAAAAATAGTAAATACCATCAAACAACAGAAAACTCCAAATTGGAAACTATAAAAAATCTTATTTCTGGAATCTTGGACTTGCTAGAGGAGTATTGCACATCTATAGATAAGGTAAAAAAGTAGTTCACTGGTTGGCCAAATGGGTGGTAGAATGGCTAATGGAGAATGCAATAATTTCATTAAATTCTATTTTCCATTTGGCACAAACTTCACAATTTAATTTCTACATGAGTAGGTTGAGCATTTATAAAGGGACAGTACATAATGTTTTACTAGATTTTGTTTGACTACAATCAATCTTTCGATGTCAACTGCCAATAGTGGCATGTTGTGATGGTTAATTTATGTTGTTGTTCTTTCCATCAAGGTTCAAATCTCATTGAGGATGCGTTCTCCCATTTGTGGCCTTGTCGTTCATAGCTCTGGGTCAAAGCATTTACCCTTCTTTAAAAAATATATATTTAGATGTCAACAAATAGCAGTAAAGATGCCTCAATTCACATTTATCTTAAACAAATTTTAGGGTTCATGCAACTATCTAAGGGCCAAGGAAGCTACTTATGCAACATAAGTTAAGGTGAGCATGAGAACCAATTTCAGGTGGGAGATAGTGTAATATTTCCCACTATCAATCTCCTATGGTGCTCCAAGCCATAAAGATGCTCGTGAGAGATGAGTATTTCACAATAGACTAAATATAAAAGAAGACAACTGGCATGGTCTCAATTTTTATGGCATGGGTCGTGTAAAGGGGATATGCACAATTAATTATAACATTGTAATTTTTCTTTAATGGTCAACTTAGTTTGTTTAAGTAGTTTGTTTTTGTTTATATTATATTATTTGTTGGAAAGTGACATTGCAAGCAATTGTTATTTTGTCATTGATGTCAAACCTTTACTGGTGAGACTACTGCTATCTATTTAAGTACCATATCTATTTTTGATGAATAATATTTAACAAGAAGACCAAGTGAATGGTTGAGTTAAGGCAATTCAAAGGGTATTTGATCAGTTGGCACTCTGGCAAAGTAATTAGTTGTTTATCTTTCAAAGATAGTTTTTCTGGTTGTTCTATGCCGAGCAAGTTTGGCTTGTGCCGAGTAAAGTTGCTTATGAAGAACAAAGTTTCTTGTGCCAAGTAAAGTTTCTTGTGATGAGAAAAAATTTGCTCAATGTCGAGCACCATTGAAATTGCCGAGAGAAAACAGTGATGAAGGCCAACTTACAGAAGTTTGATTATTGATGAGATTTGAGATCTCTGGCCGACTTAGTTGATTTTATTGGGATATGAGATGTTAATTAAATATTAATCCATGTTATTTAATGCATGGGTAACTTTAATTAATGCATGGTTTCAATATTTAATTAGAGACTACTTTGGAGAAGTAAATGTAATGCAAAGATGGAATGATCTGTTGGATCTGACCTAACCTAAGATCTACAATCTTGTTTAAGCGGCAAAAAGATTTATCTGACCTAGATAGAGAGGTATATGATAACCTCAGGGGGTTATTCATTGTGTGTGCAAGTGTGGATGAATGGATGTGTATGCAAGAGGTTTGCATAGTTGATTTACTATTTGGCATGATCTAGCAGAGAAGGCAAAAGGCAGAAGCAAACTATTGTATGTGTGATTGCTTGACGAATTTCCAAGAAGATCAGAAGATTGAAATGATAATGCAGGCTATCCAGTAAGTTAACATCTGAGCTATAATTGGATTTAAATTGCAAAGTGAGTTTTATGTACCAGATCACAAACTGTTGAATACTTTCTTACCATTGTATCAGTTAAATCCTTTAACAAGGTTGACTTAAAAGTCATTTGTATAAATCCTCTAACAAGGTGACATTTAGATTGGAATATTCTAAGTCCTCTAACAAGGCCACTCCTAACAGGGTGATTAAATCCTTTAACCAAGTCACACCTAGCAGTGTGTTATTGTAACCTTTAACAGGGTTGGCTCCTTACAGGGCATCACTTCAGAAGAGTGAAAACTTGGTAGCATGTTACTGGTGGTTTTTCCCATATTGGGTTTCCATGTTAA
>MU223541.1:1589979-1605294 GCA_018584345.1 Thuja plicata | reverse complement strand
TTTCCCCCTATTCTGCCTCTCTTTCCACTTCTTTCCATCCAGTTTTTGGCATCCTGGACTGCAGATCTGAGGTCTTTGACCTCAGGGTCAGGGTCGACCTTTTGGGTCTATGTCGACCTCGACCCTGACCTAGGTCAAGGTTGACCTCAACCCTGACCTAGGTCAAGGTCAACCTCAACCTTGACCCAAGGTTCAAATCTCAGGGTCCCATAGTTTCTGGATGTCGGTCTTTGCAAAAGTTATTTTCCCGCTTTTGAGTCGGCTGTTTCGGGTTCCAAAGCGGTGATTCCTAAATTATATTTAACATAGGTCCAATTCTAGGGGCATGGTTCCAATTAGGATTTAATTCTCCTATGTAGGCCTCCTTAGAAGATTGTGCCCTAGTTTCATATAAAAGGAAGTCTTTTCTCTCTCATTTTCTCTAAGTCTTCTAAGTGCAAAAAGCTCTAACCAAGATTTTGTCAAGAAGAAAAATGTTCAAGCATCCATTGTTCTACATGTTTCCAAGATTTCAAGGTGTTCAAGTCTTCCTCTCAAGCATCCAAGTTCTCTATTGAAGATCAAGGATTCAAGTTTTCAAGCTTTTGAAGGGATTTGGTTCAAGCCTTCAAGATTCATCATTCAAACCCTAGATCTAGCCATCATGGTGGTGTGATCTTCCTTCAAGATCCTTTGTGCTTCCTCAAGACTCTTTCATTACTTCTTCAAGGTGGATTTCAAGCATATAATCATGGAGTTTTATGGTTTTTATTGAGTCCAAGCTTTCATATTTACATACTTGCTACATTTGAATTACAATTGCATATCTATTCAATATCATAGCTTCATTCTTAGATTTGAAATTATACTACTTCCTAGCATTCTATACTTTATTGATTTCAAGGTTAATTCCTAAATCATGGTTTGACTAAGGCAAACCCCTCCCCCATAACAAACAAACCTCTTTTTCTTGCAGGTATAGGTCTGGGACTGCGGATTTGGACTCAGATCTGGATACCCTTTTTGGCTTTCTTTTGGGCTCCATGAAAAATTTTTCTATCGAGGCTATGCAGGTCAGGGTCAAGATTATTGGGTCAGGGCTGACATTTGTGGGTCAAGGTCAACCTTTTTCACAAGACAGTGTTGGATCAGAAAAATATTTTTGGGTTTCGTTCCTCTATGCGTTTCTATTCTGGGTCATCCTTCAGATTTTCCAGAAATAGTCTACAAACCTCAGAAAATAACATTTTCCTCTTATCCTTTTCAATTACTATCATATATCATATCTACATTGTCAATTAATAGAATTTAAGATCTCCCTCTATGTTTTCATCTCCAAATGGTTGATTCACTTGTGCATTAATCCCTCTTTTGGGTTGATCAACTTGGATCTTTCATTTGTGCATTTGAGGATAAAGGTGGAACGTCTCATTTTCCTCTTAATACACATTTCAATACAAACTTCAATTAAATGTAAAGTAGGTTTAAGGGAATTAAGGGAATTAACATTAAAACACACATCCCCTTTTCCACCCTTCACAACAAAGTGGTGGAGACCCTTAAGGGAAATTACTCAAAAGATACACAACAAAAATGTTAGAGAATTCAAATTCTTCATTAACTTCTCCAACTTACTCTCCCTCTACAATGAAATAAAACTCCTACTTAATACAATTCTGAAAATTACCATATTTAGCATATTTTTGGGAAAAGTAGATTTTTCCATTTTTGGTAATTTTCAAAACTCATCCTATGTATCCCAATTTTTTTATAAGAAAATCTCCCAACTAAGGCAAGTTGAATTGCCAACTAACCCACGAAATTAGAAACATGATTTCAGATTTATTACAAAAAACTAGAAGAAATAGAAAAGGCCAATTTTGGAGGTCAAGATGAAATTTTAGGCTCCCAAAAAAAGGTTGAAATAGCTACCAATAGCATTAGTTGGGATGGAATTTCCATTAAATCTTCTTCACACATCTACATGTAAAATTTCAGCCAAAACCCACATGTGAGTCAAAAGTTATGACCCTCTAAAGCTCCTGCATCATTCTCCCTTGCTTGAAAAGAACGCAGCTCCTACAAGTTTCGGTTCTCAAACTGCTTCCATTTAGGCTCATTTAGCTTCTTCAACTCCCATTCTATAATACAGGTGCTATTTTCTAGTTCCAATCCTTCCCACTACACAAGATATTTGTGGTACTCACCTTGACAAGTTTGTATTGTGCTCTTGTCTAGAACCTATGCGACCTTTTCCTTTTTCTTGATTGGGATAGTGTGTGCCCAATCCACCTCATCCTCATTTTCAATAGAGGCATCATCACCATGGAAAGTATATAAATCAGAGATGTTAAACATAGGAGAAATATCAAAACCACTGGGGAGCTCTACCTCATAAGCATTATCATTAATCTTCTTCAGAATCTTGCAGGGACCAATTTTCTTATATTTCAGTTTGTGATAAGTCCCGGTAGGAAACCTCTCCTTGCGTAGATAAACCATCACTAGATCACCTACACTAAAAACCTGATAACTTCTAGTAGCATCTGTAGAATACTTATACCACTCATTGTTGTCTTGTAACTTCTGTCTTACTGCCTGCAACTTGAAGAGTTGTTCTGCAAAGGCTTCTCCATCATCACTAACTCTGTCACCCAAGGGAAGTTACACCAAATCGAGAACGCCATGATGATTTTGACCATAAAAAACTTGAAATGGTGACTTAACATTTGACCTATTCACGGAGCTATTATAAGCAAATTTTGCCTAGGGTAATGCCAAATCCCATTTCTTGGGCTTCCCTCCAACAATACATCACAACAAATTACCCAAACTTTGATTGACCAGTTCTGTTTGGCCACCAATTTGGGGATGATAAGCACTACTAAACTGTAACTTTGTCCCCATCTTCTTCCATAAGGTCCTCTAGAAATGACTCAAGAACTTAGTGTCCTGATCAGAGGTAATTTTTTTTGGAACCCCATGCAATCTCACTATTTCAGAAAAGAATAACTCGGCCACCCTAGTGGCATCACTAGTTTTCTTACAAGAAATGAAATGAGCCATTTTTGAGAATCTATCCACAACTACAAAGATAGTCATTACCTCGCTGCGTATGTGGTAGTCCCAATATAAAATCCATACTCAAGTCTGCACATGGTCCTATTAGTACTGGCAATGGCATGTACAAACCAGTGTTATGGGAGTTCCCTTTGGCTAGTTAACAAATTCGACACCTTTTCACAAACCTGGTGATATCTCTCTTCATCTTTGGCCAGTAGTACTTATCTACTACCAAGGCTATTGTTTTATCCTTCCCAAAATGCCCAGCCATACCACTTCTATGAAATTCTCTAATAATATTTTCCCTCATTGAGCCTACAGGAATGCACAACTATTTTCCCTTGAATAAATAACCATCTTGCATAAGATACTCACCTTGAATAGTGTCTATGTGCCCAGGTACTGGATTCTTCAACTAATCAACAACTTACCAAAAGTCACTATCAAATTCATACAAGTCCTTGATTACATCAAAGCCAACTACTTATATTTCCATGATAGTGAGAAGCACAACACGCCTGCTTAAGGCATCTGCAACTTGATTCTGCTTCCCTAATTTATGCTTCAAAACAAAAGTAAACCCTTGGAGGAAAGAGACCCATTTTGCATGTCTAGTGTTCAATTTATTTTGTGTGTTTAGATATTTTAGAGAAATATGGTCTGTAAACAACACAAATTCTTTGGGTACCAAATAATTCTTCCAATGTCTCAGAGCTTGCACAATTGCATGGAACTCTATATCATATGTAGAATATTTCATTCACACATCATTTAGTTTTCACTAAAAAATGCAATGGGCTTATCTCCTTGGCTGAGTACAACACCAATGCCCACATGTTATGCATCACAGTCCACTTCAAACACTTTATCAAAATATGGTAAGGCCAATATAGGAGCTTCAGTGACCCTCTTCTTTAGATACTAGAAACTCTCTTCAACCTCTTTGGTCCATGAAAACTCTTGACCCTTAGTGCAATCTATCACAAGTGCTACAATGTTGTTGAAATTATGAATGAAATTTATGTAGAAAGTGGCCAAGCCATGAAAACTTCTCACCTCGGTGATACTGCGTAGACTACGCCATTTAAGAATGGCTCAAACTTTCTTTGGATCCATGCTGATACCATTTGCAGAAATGACAAATCCTTGAAAAACAAGGCTTTCTTGCATGAACCTACACTTCTTCAAATTAGCATAGAGTTTCTCTCTTCTTAATACCCCCAATATGATCCGCAACTATTGCAGATGTTCTTCCCTTCCCTTACTGAAAATCATTATATCATCAAAATAAACTACTACAAACTTGCCAATGTAGGGACGCAACAGAGTATTCATGAGTCTCATAAAAGTGCTAGGTGCATTTTATAAACCAAAAGGCATAACCTTCCATTCATACAGACCATTCCTAGTTTTGAAAGCAGTTTTCCATTCATCCCCTTCTCGGATGCAGATTTGGTGGTACCCACTTCGTAGATCAATCTTAGTGAAATGTGTTGCTCCAGCAAAAACATCCATCATATCAACTAAACGAGGGATAGGAAAATGATTCCTGATGGTTATCCTATTTATTGCTTGACTTTATGTGCACATCCTCCATGTTCCATCCTTCTTTAGGGTTAGTAATGCTGGTACAGCATAGGGGCAGGGTTAGTGATTGTTTTCCTACACTAACCCTTTATGTATGAGCTTAGTTACCTATTTTTTTAGTTATGCATGTTGTGTCAGACTCATTCTGTAAGTTGTTTGATTGGGAAGACTTTCTCCTGGGATAAGATCAATATAATGTTGGATAACTCATTTTGGGGGGAGCCCATTAGGTAGTTCCTCTGGAATGACATCTGAATATTCTTCCAACACAACAGCTGCTTTTGGAAGTATTGTCAAGTCCTCCTCTTTCCCTCTTTGCACTACCAATGCGTAACAACACCTTGTTACTTTCATCTCCTTGACAAGTTCCTTTTCAGATAGCATGCTTTTAGCTTTTCCTTCATTCCTGAGAGGTAACAGGATTACCTTAGATCCATCCTTCCAGAAGGTGTAAGTATTCTTCTCTCCATTATGAATAACATTTCTATCATACTACCAGGGGTGACCTAATAGGACATGGCATGCATCCATTGGAATCACATCACACCATAACTCATCCTTGTAGACCTTTCCTATGGAAAATTTAAAAAGGCACCTCTTATCTATTGTAACTTCATTTCCCTTTTTGAACCATGCTACCCGATAGGGACGAGTGTGCTTTTCACACTGGAGATTTAGTTTCTCCACCATTGCTTTAGAAACCATGTTCTCACAACTACCTCCATCAACAATTACTTGACATACCTTTCCACCTGAGGTACATCTTGTTTGGAATATGTTATTTCTAAGCCATGAATCATCAGTGCCTTTCTCCTCTATATCTTCCTTTTCTGGAATAATCATTGTCCTCCTCATAATGAGACTTTCTCCGATATCCAGAGACACTTCTTGTTCTGATCCTTCATTGTCAACCTGGGCTAGGTTCACTCTGGATGGCCCTCCTTGATTTACATCTTGCATGTTAAAATTGGAACACTCAAAGGCCCTGTGTCCTTCTTCTCCACATCTAAAACAAGTGAATGGTCTTCTCTGGCCTTCCCATCCTCTTCCATTACCATAGCCTTTACCATGTTGAAACCCCTTTCCTCTTTGTTGATTCCATGGATTCGAATGGGTTTCTTCTTATTTCTCACTCCCTTGACTGGAACTTGAGCCTCCTCAAAATGGAGTTGATGTACCTCTTTGTCCTCCTCTATTCCTCTGATTGTACTGCCTTGTTTGTTTTTCTTTAGCCTTTAGAGCCAACTGATAGGCATCCTCCATACAGTTGATCTAATGCATGCTTATCTCATCCTAAATAGTGTATTTCAAACCATTTAAATACCTTGCAGCCATCTGTTCATTACTTTCTTTATGTTCTATGTGGATCGACAAATTGTAAAATTCATTTGTATAATCTTGCACAAAAGACAAGTTCTGTTTCAAATTCTGAAACCTTCAGAAGAGTGTTTGAGCATAATCCATAGGTAAGAATTTTTCTATCATCTTTTTCTCCATTTTGCTCCATTTTTTTTATTTTATCCTTCCCTTTCTTTGTTCTTTCATTTTGGAGATGATCCCACCAGATCATCGCATGTCCCTTTAACTCGGTGCATGCAAACCTCATCTTTTTTTCTATCATAGACTTCCATTCAAAAAACTTTCCCATCTCGTTTAACCAATCTATCACTTCCTCTAGCTTAAGACTACCTGAATAGTCTGAAACATCAACCTTGATTGGTTCATTTTTTCCCTCCAAGACTCTGAGCAGCCTCTATTTGAAACTCACTCCTTCTTCTCATCCTTCTTCTATTCCTTTAGCTCCTTGGTTCGCCTCTCCATCAGATTCATCTTCTTCTCTTTGTAATCCTTGGTTTTCCAATTGGTTTTTGAGTTATGCTACTTGTCTTTGCAAGCTTATCATATCTCTCTGTGTTTGGGTAAGACCTCTACCTCTTCCTCTTCTAGCCATCATCCTGCTCTCATACCAAATGATGCAGCCCAAAAACCCTTAAGAGAAATTACTCAGAAGACACACAACAAAAATGTTACAGAATTCAAATTATTCATTAACTTCTCCAACTTACTCTGCCTCTACAATGAAATAAAACTCCTACTTAATACAATTCCAAAAATTACCATATTTGGCAGATTTTTGAGAAAAATAGATTTTTCCATTTTTGGTAATTATCAAAACCCGTCCTATGAATCCTGATTTTTTCCAAGAAAAGCTCCCAGCTAAGGAAAGTCGAATTGCCAACTAACGCATGAAATCAGAAACATGATTTCGGATTTATTACAAAAAAAATCTCAAAAAACTGGAAAGAAATAGAAAAGCTAATTTTGGAGGTCAAGATGAAATTTTAGGCTCCCAAAAAAAGGTCAAAATGGCCACCAACAACACTAGAAGAGTTGGAATTTCCATTAAATCTTCTTCACACATCTACCTGTAAAATTTCAGCCAAAACCCACATTTGAGTCAAAAGTTATGACGCTCTGAAGCTTCTACATCATTCTCCCTTACTTGAAAAGAACGCAGCTCCTGCAAGTTACAGTTCTCAAACTGCTTCCATTTGGCTCATCTAGCTTCTTCAACTCCCATTCTGTAATCTAGGTGCTATCTTCTGGTGTCAATCCTTCCCACTGCACAAGGTATTTGTGGTAGTCACCTTGATGAGTTTGAATTGTGCTCTTGTCTAGAACTAGTGCGACCTTTTCCTTTTTCTTGATTGGGATAGTTTGTATGCAATCCACCTCATCCTCATTTTCAATAGAGGTATCATCACCATGGAAAGTATTTAAATCAGAGATGTTAAACACAGGAGAAATATCAAAACCACTGGGGAGCTCTACCTCATAAGCATTATCATTAATCTTCTTTAGAATCTTGCAGGGACCAATTTTCTTATATTTCAGTTTGTGATAAGTCCTAGTAGGAAACCTCTCCTTGTGTAGATAAACCATCACTAGATCACCTGCACTAAAAACCTAATACCTTCTAGTAGCATCTATAGAAGCTTTATACCACTCATTGCTGTCATGTAACTTTTTTCTTACATCTGCCTGCAACTGGAAGCATTGTTCAGCAAAGGCTTCTCCATCATCACTAACTCTTTAACCCAAAGGAAGTTGCACCAAATCGAGAACACCCTAAGGACTTTGACCATAAACAACTTGAAATGGTGACTTACCAGTTGACCTGTTCACAGAGCTGTTATAAGCAAATTCTGCCTGGGGTAATGCCAAATCCCATTGTTTGGGCTTCCCTCCAACATTACATCACAACAAATTACCCAAACTTTGATTAACCACTTCTGTTTGGCCACCAGTTTGTGGATGTTAAGCACTACTAAACTGTAACTTTGTCCCCATCTTCTTCCATAAGGTCCTCCAGAAATAACTCAAGAAATGACTCCACAACTACAAAGATAGAGTCATTACCTCACTGTGTATGTGGCAGTCCCAATACAAAATCCATACTCAAGTATTTCCATGGTCCTATTGGTACTGGCAATGGCATGTACAAACCAGTGTTCTGGGAGTGCCCTTTGGCTATTTGACAAATTCAGCACCTTTCCACAAACCTGATGATATCTCTCTTCATCTTTGGCCAGTAGTACTTATCTGCTACCAAGGCTATTGTTTTATCCTTCCCAAAATGCCCAGCCATACCACTGCTATAAAATTCTCTAATAATATTTTCTCTCATTGAGCCTACAGGAATGCACAACTAGTTTCCCTTGAATAAATAACCATCTTGCATAAGATACTCACCTTGAATAGTGTCTGTGTGCCCAGGTACTGGATTCTTTAACTTATCAACAACTTCCCAAAAGTCACTATCAGATTCATACAAGTCCTTGATTGCATCAAAGCCAACTAATTTTGTTTCCATGATGGTGAGAAGCACAACACGCCTGCTTAAGGCATCTCCAACGTGACTCTGTTTCCTTGATTTATGCTTCAAAACAAAAGTAAACCCTTGGAGTAAAGAGACCCATTTTGCATGTCTAGTGTTCAATTTATTTTGTGTGTTTAGATCTGTTAGAGCAATATGATCTGTAAACAACACAAATTATTTGGGTACCAAATAATTCTTCCAATGTCTTAGAGCTTGCACAAATGCATGGAACTCTATATCATATGTAGAATATTTCATTCGCACATCATTCAGTTTTTCACTAAAAAAGGCAATGGGCTTACCTTCTTAGCTGGGTACAGCACCAATGCCCACATGTGAGTCATAAGAGTCCACTTCAAACACTATCAAAATCTGGTAAGGCCAATATAGGAGCTTCAGTGACCCTCTTCTTTAGATACTGGAAACTCTCTTCAGCCTCTTTGGTCCATGAAAACTCTCGACCCTTAGTGTAATCTATCACAAGTGCTACAATGTTATTGAAATTACGAATGAACTTTCTATATAAAATGGCCAAGCCATGAAAACTTCTCACCTTAGTGATACTACATGGACTATGCCATTCGTGAATGGCTCAAACTTTCTCTAGATCCATGCTGATACCATCTGTAGAAATGACAAATCCCAGAAAAACAAGGCTTGCTTGCATGAACCTGAAACCACCTGAATTTGATCTATTCCAACTATGGACCCTATTTTCCCTAAGTGTGGTCATACCCTCGATTATGTCCAAATGACCATGTTACTACTTGGCATAATTATTAAAATCAATTTAATAGCCTAGGCGATTTTTATCACTAATTTATATTAACTATTATAGCCATACAATTCAAATCAAGATCTTTTATTGACCTTTGTACGACAACCAAGTTCAAAGTCAATTCTATCAGTTTAGTTCAATCAAGTGCAAGACTGATCTCACCAACATTTCATTCGACAATCAAGAACGGGATTCTCAATCTTTCTGAAGTCAAAATCAAAAACTTTCTTTGAATCAATGCGTTGCTCGCACATCAATTCAAAGAGGGGCAAATGTAACCACCTGGATTTGGTATGCTTCTACTATAGACCCTATTTTACCTAAGTATGATCATACCCCCAATTATGTCCAAACGACCCTATTACTACTTGGCATAATTCTTTTGAAATCAATTTAATCTCCTAAAGTGATCAAATCACTAAATTATTTACTTTTAGCCAAAATCAAAACCAATAAAATACATGGCTAAAAATGATTAATTTGCTAGGAATTAAATAAACCCTTAAATCAATTGTCCACTTGAAAATAACTCATTCCCCTAGCCTATTTAATTTAATTAAAATGGCTATAGTCCCCTTAATTATTAAAAAGCAATAAAATGCTTAAATAATTAATATCCTATTTTTGAATGAATTAAATAAGTTTGATTCATTTCATTTATATTCCCCTAAACCCCAACCTAACCTATCTCAACCACTTTTACCCTGGGTTCTAACCCATCTCAACCTATTCCCACCATACTAATCTAATCCTAATTCTAATTCAATCCTAAACCCACCTCCGAATGTTGTCACATTCCATTAAGGAATGATTAACAACTCAACCCACTTGAGAAAGTCAACTTTCTCAAGCATGACTTCTCTAAGGACCAACTTGCCAAGTTGAGCCTTACTCCCTCCCATACCTCTTAAATGAATTTCATTATTGACTCATTAATGGATATTCCCTCTTGCCCATCCCTCATTAATGCCCAAGGCATTAATGGCTCTTACACTTCATTAATGACCTTAGGGGATCCATTAATGAACCTTGTCTCCCCTCTCTCTCTCCCATTCCTCTATAAATTGAAGGGATTTGGAGCTCATAAAAAAGCCTCAATTTTTGAAAAGTAGTGTTGTTATGCCAAGATTTTGAAGGAATCTCAAAGCATTGTTATGCTACCCATTTCTTCATAGCTTCATGCACACTCCATAGTTACTTTCTTGCATGGTTATAATGCTCATTTTTAGACTAATATGCATGCTTAAATAATCAAATAGTTTGTTTTAAACTTGAATCTTTCATGCTAGGTTGTTTATGTCACTGGTATTAGCATAATCTTAAGGTTTTTATGTTATTCACTACACTCATCCTAGTTAGAAATGTAATAGGTCAATGTTAGGGTTTTATGTGCTCATTAACCCTTGTTTCTCACTAACAGAATGACTTATTGAAGTGTTGTGTCACAATTAATAGGTGCACAAATATACACACACAGATACCACCAAATCAAGATTAGTGAAGGAGATGAATGGAAGATAGCCTTCAAGGAAAAGGAGGGCTTGTATGAGTGGTTAGGTATTCCTTTTGGGCTAACCAATGCACCAAGAACATTCATATGACTCATGAACGAGGTATTAAAATAATTTTTGAGTATGTTTGTACTTATTGTTTACTTGGATTATATTTTGATCTTCAGTAAGACATTGGAAGAGCATACAATGCATATTTGTAGGGTCTTTGAGAAGTTAAGGGAAGATAAGTTGTTGATTAACCTAAACAAGTGCAGTTTTGTGAAGAAGTTAGTGTACTTGGAATCTGTTGTCTCACCAGATGGTCTTAAAATGGACCCAGAGAAAGTGAAGGCTATCATTGAAGGACCTACTCCAAGGAGTGCTAGTGAGGTAAGATCTTTTTATGGTTTGGCTAGCTTTTAAATAAATTTTATCAAAAAATTTAGTAGTATTTGTGGACCCTCGACTAAAGCCATGTGAGGGGATAGAAAAGAGTTTAAGTGGAATACAGGAGCAAAAAATAGTTTTGATTTGTTGAAAAGAAATTTTATAGAGCAGTCTATTTCGTAAATTCTATATTTTAATAAGATATTTCAAGTAGATTGTGATGCTAGTGGCAATGTCATTGGAGTTGTTTTGAGCTAGGAAGGTAAGCCCATTACTTATTTTAGTGAGAATTTGAATGATTCCAAAAGAAAATATTATGTTTATGATTAGGAGTTTTATGTTATAGTTCAGGTGTTGAGGAAGTGGAGACATTATCTTTTTCCTAAAAGAATTTATTTTATTTACTGATCATCAAGCTTTGCAGTATGTGAATATCCAAGGAAAGTTGAATCAAAGGCATTTTAAATGGGTTGATTTTTTGCAGAGTTGTACTTTTATTTTGAAGCATAGGAGTGGAAAGTCTGATAGGGTTGCAAATTCTCTGATCAAGAAGCGGAATTTGTTGACAAAGACACAAATCAAAGTTTTTGGGTTCAATGAATTCAAGAGTTTGCATCCCGAGGATCCTAATTTTGGCAAGGCATAGAGAGATTACATAGAACCTATTACTCTAGACAAGATCAGATGGTTGAATTTAATAATCCAAGATGGAATTTTATTCAAAGGGAGCCACTTGTGCATTCCAAAGACATCCATGAAGGAGAACCTAATAAAAGAGAAGCATAGTGGAAGATTGGTCAGACATTTTGGTCAAAATAAAACTATTGCTCTAGTTAGTGAGCATTATTATTTGTCATAATTGCAACAAGATATTAAGAAGTTTGTGCAGAGTTATAGAATATGTCAGATGACAAAGGGAATTGGGAAAAATACAAGGTTATATCATCCATTACATGTACCAGAGAGGCCATGGGAGGATATTAGTATGGAATTTGTTCTTGGTTTACCAAGGAATCAAAGAGGACATGATTCCATTTTGTGGTGTGGACAGGTTCTCGAAGATAATCAATGCATACAAAATAGATCTAGATGTCTAAATGCATAGAAAGAGAATCTAACACCAAAATTAGAATGGAAATGTAATAGGTCGGGTTCACCAAAATGTATGATGGAAAATGGTGAACCTAGATATCCAAATGCATAGATTGTAGCAATAGGATGTAAATGCATACAAAATAGGTCTAGATGTCTAAATGTATAGAAAGGGAATCTACCACCAAAATTAGAATGGAAATATAATAATTCGGTTTCACCAAAAATGTATAGGGGAAAATGGTGAGAAATGCTAAGATGTAGATCACTCACCAAGATCTTCCATACATCAGATTACAAATCCACCCTTAAGAAAAATATGATTAGCACAACCAAAAGGGGGAAGGGTGCTAATGGAAGATATATGACCAAGGGGGGTTTTGGATTCCTAAGGGGATATATGTGATATGATGAAGTACATATTTAATCAAATAAAGTAAGTGCAAAAGAAAATAAGGAAGAATAAGTGCACCTAGAAACAAGATGGAGAAGGTAGGTCTTTGAATCTAAATTTGACTATTGCTGAAATCTTGGATTCTACTATAACCAAAAATATGGAAAAAAGGGATATGAATCTTTCTGCCCTAAAATTTTCACTAAAAAACAAGAGGGACAATTCAAATTATTGGGAACAAGTTAACTAGTCAACTTTTTCCTAGCAAAATCTAATGAAACTTTCTTGGATTCTACAACTCTATATGTACTGCCCATATCTGAAATCGTATCTCTGTAACATGTTCCTACATAAAGAAAAATAAGGAAAAAGGTTGTGGAAATGGATTTTCCTCAGTCAAGTCCCTATTTAGGAATCAACCTTAAAATTCAATTGAAATTGCATAAGGAAAGTAATGTAAAAAAATTTAAAAAAATATTTACCTTATATGAAACCCTCATGAATGGATGTAGTAATCGCTCAAATCCATGAAGATGCTTGAATGTGCTTGGAATCAAAATATTTGACCTTTGAATGAGATGTAGAATCAAGGATTCCTTCACAAATGTATGGATCTATGATTTCCACTCCTAGATCTTGAATGTAGATATGTTTGGTAACCACATGCAAAGAAGAAGAAAGAGAAGGATGAATGAATGGATTTACTTGCTTGATTGGTAATTCCTCTACTTGGTCATCATGGGATAAAAACTTGCATCAATTAGAGAATATTTCCTTTTCTTGAATTGATCTTGAATAAATGGAGACATGGAGATCTTTAATTGTATGTTGTCCTTCAAATCTTGAATCCAAATCCTCAAATTGCTCTTGCTTGATTGCTTGAATGTGGTAGCTTGCACTAGAATATGTTATGTCAAATGAGGAGATAGGAGGTCCTTTTATAGTAAATAATAAAATTTATGATTCAAATTTGATCTAGGCTAACCACAATAGGAAACCTTAGAAGAAGACCCCAACATCAGGGTCCAGGCAAAATTTGAGCCAAAAAGCCCAGGAACAAGTCGGCCAGTTGAATTGCCCTAGAAAAAATAGGCTCAAATTTCACAGGGATATCACGGAAGGTGAAAAGAAGTGGGAGGATAAAATGTAGGTTGTTGTGATCAAGCATAATGTACATTTGGACCTCAAAATCACCAAAATGGGGTCTAATAGGTCCTAAAGACATCCAATTATGGGTGTTAACATTTTAGGATGATACATCGCTAACCAATGATAGATAAACTACATATTCACATATGGAATGCAATCTTTTACCTCTTAGTTGAACCACAAAAATGCATTAAACTTATTATTTCAATTTAATTCAATTGCATTATAAAGATAAAAAAACATGTTCTAATCAAGCATTCATTCCACGCTAATATTAGTGTACAAATACACACAAAAAATACATAGGAGCATATCGTTACAACATCTCATGTTCACATAATGGAGGGCTCAAGCATACATCATCTATACGAAATATGGATAACTCTTTCTTTTGTCACATATACATAGTGGGACTAGTTCTTCTACACCCCTCTAACATCCATAGTGACTACATTAGTCATCTATCACATTTATGTAGTATCAATAATTTATACATACATCACACATACACAATTTATTAACTCATGATTACATCACATATAACTCATGTGACTATCTTATGCCCCCAATGCATAAATAGTATGAATAACCTAAACATCACATTTTCACATACAAGTTGAATGGATAAGAGGAATTTGTTGAGACATTATTACAAGCATCTTATCCTCAGCTTGATTTGCTAACATATGGGCCCATAAGTACATCGTAAAAATAAAAAATATTTTTGTTGCATCCTATACAACATTATAGATGTCATCACTTTCTCATTCATTTCCACCTATGATATGACAAACAAGCATGTGGTACTACTTATTTTCATCACTAGGATGGGAATATGTGTGATAAGACATGCATAATATGTGAGGCAATCAATGCACATATAAAAAATGATTGAATTTCTTATACATAGTAATCAACTAGTAATCTAGGAAGTGCATGCACCCTATTGCATGCATCTTCCCATTTCCTAGTTCACTAAAACATACCATTTAAATACGTATCAACTAGAAAAAGGAACATCAATATATTAATCTAGCCATTAATTATATTCTAAGGTCATGCAAGAGGAAGGTGGGAGAGAGTACCACCAAAAGTGGAGCATAAAATTTTCAAGGTTAGGGATACCTCAAGTCTCATACACAAGTTGGGGGTTAGAGTTCAAGAGTATAACATACTATGTATCCAAATACGAAGATATCTAAACTTGCAATGAAAATGAGCTGACATAGAGTAACATTTTAGGAATTGAAGTATGGGGTGGCATGGAAAGGTATTTAGGTAAGGGAAAGGTTGAAGCTCCATTCTTAAAAGGTAGCTTAGTGTAAGTATTAAGGAGTTTGAGCTTGAGCTAAAATCATGATGTTAATGTTAGAGTTAAAAAGATATTTTCACTTATTATTTAAATCATTATTGATTTAATTATTAAAGTCACCTTTTTATCTCTAGTTCACTTAAGCTAAACTTTAGGCATGCAATAATTGATTCTTTTATTAATTATTCATGCAACCTAGGT
>MU223541.1:1557902-1568436 GCA_018584345.1 Thuja plicata | reverse complement strand
AAATTTTATTCAATTAAAAGGGAGATTAAATCTTTTAATTAAATAAGATAAATTTTATTTAATTAAAAGGGAGATTAAATCTTTTAATTAAATAAGAATGATCAAACCTTAGGAAATATTGAAATAAATGAATTATTGAATTAATTACAATTTGATCAAGGAAATTGATTTGAATTGAAAATGTTCCAAAGCATTGATTCAAGAAATTGATAAATGATAAAATAATAAATGTGGCCCAAAGTCTAGGCGACCATTTTAGGGTGCATACAAAATGTAATTAAGAATTTTTTTTTTTTTATGAATAGTCCTTTTCTATTAATAAAATATTAAAGATACATATTCACAAAAAAAGGGCCGGGGGATACAGAAATCACCCCGCAGAGTTCACACGGCTAAGCCGGAAGCATAAAACTATTCATCAAAAAAAAAATAAGAATTTCATAAATAATAGAATTAAAATACATATGATAATAAATAGAAGTTTTTTTGGCGAGAGGTAAAATCATATATATATATTTAAATATTAAAATTTCTAGAAAAGCTTACAATATGAAGATTTGGCTCTTTTTATCTAGATAGGAAGCTTGAATCTACATATTCAAAATGTGTATCTTCAAAACATAAAACCTACACTAAGATTTGAAACTAGATACATATAAGGACTATCCCTTGAAAGCATAAAAAAAAGCCCTGCAAGTCTCATATGAAAAAATACTTGGAAAAACTTAAGCTAAACCAAGGAAAAAGACCACCAATCTGACCTTGGCCTCTCCACAAGTTGTATGCCTAAACAGCAGGAATAATCATGTTCCCTTCAAAAAAACACTTCCTTAACCACTTTTTCTACTATTAATTGAAGTAAATGAAAAGATTAAACCAAATCAAAAACATTTGAAAGGAAAATGGAGACAATCTATGAGGGGAAAATTACCCTTCAAGCATGTGGGGACTATTGGCAAAATGGTTAGCGCTCCCCTTGGGATTCATGACAAGGGAGTAACTACCTCATATGGATTCTATAAGTAGTGGTTGTATCGGGCATTGACAAGTTTATCTTTTGTTGCAATGGAAACCACACTTGTAACAAGTGGTATTAGAGCTTGGTCATAGGTTTGAATCCCCTCGGGTAACGCTAAGGGGGATATTGTTGCCAAAATGGTCAGCACTCCCGTTAGGATTCGTGACAAGGGACTACCCACCTCCTATGGATTTTATAAGTCTAGTGGTTGTATCGAGCATTGACAGGTTGATCTTTTGGTGCAATGGAAATCACACTTGTAATAGGAACAAAATTTAATCTCCCACTATTTTGATGACACTTATCCTAGACTAAAAGCAGTGCATTTTAAACATTTGGCCCAAGGGTTCGTCACTTATCTACTCTTAGAATGGAAGCTCTCATTTATTAGCACGGAAACAAAGATAGTAGTTATGCGACATGTACTCCATCTAGACTCATTAGCATGCCCTGCATAGTCTGCCTCAAATTTCTCCTTCCTCTTCAGAAGAATGTGGTGAATGCATGGTCTAGAAAACCAAACCCTTTGGAAATAAGAGCAACAAGAATAGAAAAAATGTGAACCTTAGAAAGGATTAAAAGGCCCCTCGCCTGCATATAGAGGTATTATGAATATCAAGGCGTCATGACATTGTTGGCATTCATAGGGAAAAATATATTTTTATACACCTCAATCTACCACCATGTTAGTTAAAAAAGAAAAATATTTAAAAATTAGAACATGTGTATAACCGATAACCTACAACCATATAAAGAAATAATTAGAGATAAATCCAATTGTCGAAGCCACACTTGAAATTTTCCTTCCAATAATTGAAGATGGATGTTTGCATGTCACCCAGTTGTGAAGTTGTGAAGTTGGAAGTGGCAAGATTTGCAAGATTATCGAGACTACATTATGGTTTCCCACTATTTTGATGACCTTAATTTTTCCACAATGTAATGATTCATATCCAACGCTCATTATGCAAATTGATACCCTTGTTGATTCTAAGAAGTGTTATGTTTAAACTTGATTTTTTTTATACATACAAATTGTCATTTGAACTAACCTGAGTGGTAAACCTTGCATCATATTTATTCAGATGTTATTTTGCTTGCTACAGTTTTTTCTAAGTTTAAAAATTGGTGTAATTGATCCCCATCCTTAGAGATGTATATTTTTTCATTTTTGCATCCCAAGTTGGCCAAACAATCTACTAGCATGTTCCCTTCACGGTAAGTGTGTGAGATATTAAGAACATCAAACTTACCTAATAAATCCTATACATTCTACAATACATATTTGAGTTTCCAATTATGACAAGAAATTTCTTTACAAGCATTTATAATCAATAAATAATCTCCTTCGATATGTATATGAGATATACCAAGAGTTTTGGAAAGGGATAGACCATGAAAAAGATCCAATGACGCTGCCATATTTGAACCTAATGGAAAAGAAACTGATTTTGCTAATATCACTACCCTTTTTGAATCTCTAAAAAAAAAACCTGCAGTAGACACTTTGGGATTACCATGAGAGGCACCATCAAAATTGAGTTTGAAGAATTCTAGGGCTGGAAGTAACCATTTAATTGCAGATCTATTAACTTTAGCCTTCGTGGGAATCTTTAAAGAACCATTAAATGGTAGTTTGATGCCTTTTCAAGTTTTTAGAATATAATCATCCCATGACATGAAGGGAGATGAATAGTTCTTTGAATTTTGAACATGTGTAATAACTAATTCAGAAATCAATTTCTCATTGATAAGTAGTTGGACATTTTGAATTGAAGATAAAACCTTCCTGATATGCACTTATTGTGTTCCCACCAAATACACTAGATGATAATGGATAGTATGATATGAAAGATGCATGCAAAAAATGATTCTTTATATAACACTAGACAAACTTGAAATATATCCCAAATTGAGTTCAGTAATGGAGAGGAGAAGTCAAGTTTCAATAACACAAAGTACCAACATTGTTGAGAAAAAGGGCATCGGAGGAACAAGTGATCAGAGTCCTCTAACTCTTCACCACACAAAACACAATAGAATTGGTTTTCAACTTGTAATCTAGAAATTCTATCACTTGTGAGAACTCTTTTTCTCAAAACTAGCCAAGCAAAACTTCCTGCTTTTGGTGATATAATACCGCTCCAACAAAAAGAGTAATCTATTTGAGGTTGAATTTGTAAATCTGCATTGAGTAATTCTTTATACCCTGACTTGACCGAATACTACCCATCACTTGAGGGTGCCCAAATTATTCTATCCCTTTTCTTTAAAATAAAGACTACTCTTTTCACTAAAATGTGATGTAATAAGTCCTGCACCATTGAAATTTGCAATTTGGAAAGGTCTTTCCAATGTTCTCTACCTAAAACTCTTTCCACTGAACATACATAATCGATCAATCTATTGCCCCACAAATGAGATAATATTGGAATAGCATTTTGCAAATTGCTAACATCTTTCAAGGGTGGAAAACCATTCTAGGAGTCATTCCATAAATTAATGTCTTCCTCATTGTGAACCTCCCAAGAAATGTAAGATGTAAAAAAAATTCTAGTAGACACCATAAAATTCCACATGGCAGAGATAGCTAGAGGATTTGATATTGTAAAAATTGTTGATGGGTTTTGGGAGTCTAGATATTTAGCTTGGATTATCTTACACCATTTAAACTCATTTTTTGAATGCATCTACCATATTAATTTTGTTGGGAAAATGTGCTTCAACCTTGCAGTTACATATGATAGCTATTTTTAGTAATTTATTCATTTGAGCACGACATTTTTCTAATTTCTTTTCTAGAGGTTCATTTTGGATATATAGGCAGGTTGATAAAGTTTCGTGACAAGATCTTGTCTTTGACATCTCTGCATATGTCGTGTTTCATGATTCATTTCCTATGCTCCCAAATGCTAGACTTCAAACTATGATTGTTTCTCAAAAAATACATGACTGACTTTTAAGGGTTTTGTGTTGTTTTTGCAAACTGTGACTTATGCATTTGCTTCTATATATTCTGGGCCTCTTTACCTCTGTAGGGAACGATCTCTATATCTTTTCCTAGGGATTTGCAGCTAAAGATCTATTTTTAAACTCTAGGGATTTTATTACCCTCCTCCTTCCATGGCGTCTGAAGAATTTACAAATGATAATATGTGCTTTCCTTATCTTTTAGGGCTCGTTTGGTTCCTGCTATTAATCTGGAATAGTCATTATTTAATGCAAGAATAAAGTAATAAGTCGTTTGTGGCCATTTTTTGAATTCCCAAATTAGAAATTAATCCCTATTTTCGGGCCAATGCTTGGATTAATTAATTCCAAAAAAAACTTGGAATTCATTTCTTATTCCAGAATAAGTTTTTCATGGATTTGAAATTACAACAAAATGTATAAGTCGTCAGGTCCATGCATGAACGGTTCTTTAGGTTTTGTGGGAAGATTATTATTATTATTATTATTATTTTATCATATTTTTTTCATTTGATTATTTTTTTTTTAAATAATTTTAAAAAAAAAAAATTTAATCTTTTTTTTAAAGTTAATAATTCAAAAATTAAAATTTGAACCGATAAAAAAAAAATTTAAAATTTGTAAGAAATAATTTTTTTTTTATAATCTTATTTTTTTAAGTTAATAATACATAGTTTAATTTAAAAATATATAAGTTAAAAATACACATATATTTTAATTAAAAACCCAGCAACAAAAATGATAAGTTCAAAAATTAAAATTCGTAAGAATTTTTTTTTTTATATAATTATAATTTTTTAATAAGTTAAAAATGTTCAAATTAATTGAAAGAATGAAAAATAATCCTTATTCCAATTCCACATTATGGGATCCAAACGCAGAATATTCTAGCTTTCGTTTTCAGGATTAATTAATCCGATAATAGGTCCTTACTCTAGAATAGGCCTATTCTAGATAAATTAATTCCATGCACCAAACAGACTTATGGAAATAAAGCTCCACACTCTTTTCGCCGTGCACATTAATTTTCTCTACATTTATAAGAAGAAGTCGCAAGTTGTGTATAATCAAAATATAGAAACAAACATCTCTTCACATGTCGTGGCTTATATGTGAGTTTTGTATGAATTGAAACCTCTGGCATTTGTTGATGGTCCCTTGAAACCCTTTCTTCTCTCTTAGGTGGAAGTGGTCTTATCCATGGCATGTAGAAAACTGAAAATACTTCTCTTCTATATGCTCTCATCACCTTAATTGTCACTATTATGATCTGTAAGTATGCTCTTATGATCTTGTAAAAATGATATATCTTCATTCCTTACTTCATTTTATAACATCTAGTATCTTTCCATCATGATTTTCATGATGTTGCTCTTTTATCATGCTTTCATTGTGACAATGAGCCTTGATAGTTAATATGATTCATACGATATCTTTATCTCATATCCGTGGAAGTTAACTACATGCACCTCTCTCACTATTCTTGTGTCAAACATGGAAAACATTGGCATTGCCAACTTCCAAGAGCATATTTCTGTTATTTGGATGATACCCCTCTTTGTCTGACACAATAATTTTAGGGTGTGAATTAGACATAGGAAGAAACTTAACCATTTTTCCTTTCCTAGAAACTACTATCACAAGTCCCGTGCTTTAAAAATAAGTCATTATCCTCTATCTTGGCATTGTACTTGTCACCACTTTAGTAGTGATGCCTCATATTTTAGATATGATTGTGTATAACTGACATACTAACGAAGGTGACTACTTTTGATGATAAATGAGTATCCTCTTTATGATCATTGATGACTGCTCTCATGCTATTGATATGTTGAATCATTCTGTGTTGTTGTTCCATATTAATATATGATTAACATACTTTTGTTTGAGAAAATTATTAACTATCATACGCCAAGGATCCCTGCACTTTCCCTCTAAAACTGTTTTCTGATTTCCTTGATATGAAAGACTATGAATCAACATATTTGTACCTTGCAATGTACTTTTCTCTTTATTATTGCCTTTTGATCAGAATGGTTGTAATACGTATTTTTTCATTTAGACATATAGATCCATATTACCTTTCATGTACAATTTTTTTTAATTTATTGCCATTAAAAAATAAAAATGGAAATGTCTTGATCTGTTTCGGCAACATGATATCATATCTATCATCATGATCTTAACACAATGGTGTTTAGGCATAAATTTATATCATCACTCAGTCCTCTTGAATGAATTTTCAATGCTTACATGGTATATGGATTGTTCTTTATAACACTGTGTTATCTGCATTGTCTGCTCCTTGTACTTGAATAATATCTTATATGTGCTACAACAATGTGGAAACTATCTTATCCCTAATTGGATGCCAATGTGTTCATTATGTTGTGATTTCTGCTTTGATCATGTACTTATGGTTGTCTCTATCCATGGTGACTGCATCATATTGTCATTACTGTCTAGGGTGTTGCTTTCACTCTCATGCTCATGCCCCTCTTTCTAGAAACTTTCTCCAAAATTCTAGCCTTCTTTATGATTTTCATATTCTTCGCAAATTCATCCCTCTAGAAAGAAATTTTTTGTCTCCAAAAACTCTCTTTCTCTCTCTTCAAAACTTCACACCTTCCTCTTCTCATGCTTTAAATTCACTCTGTCCCTCTTTTTTCTTTATTTTCCAAAGATTCCCATTTTTTCAAGGTTTTGGAATTTTCCCAAGAACTCCAAGATTTCAGAATTTTGGAATATTCCAAGATTTTCAACACTTAGCCATTTTCCAACACTTATCCCTTTTTACAAAATTCTCCACTTTTCTGAAATTTTCTAAAATTTTGGATTTTTAACTTTTTCGATAAAATTTTCAAGATTTCACCTTTTTTTATTTTAACGTCTTTGTAATTTTAAAACTTTCCAAAAATTTCACATGTTGGAGGATCTTCTTTTGTTTGCAAATTCTTCTTTGACCTAGTTGACTCATGCTCCACCATTCCTGAAGGTGGGATTTTGGAGAGGTCATGGATTTTTTTTCAAGTCGAGGATTTTTCTTCAAGTTGAGGATTTTTCGTTAGGTCGAGGATTTTTCTTCAAGTCGAGGATTTTTCTTTATGTCGAGGATTTTTCTTCAAGTTGAGGATTTTCCTTAAAGTCGAGGATTTATTTTTAAGTCGAGGATTTTTCCTTACGTCGAGGATTTTTCTTCAAGTCAAGGATTTTTTTCTTTACGTCGAGGATTTTTCTTTATGTCGAGGATTTTTCTTCAATTCGAGGATTTTCCTTCAAGTCAAGGATTTTTCTTCATTATGAAATTTTAGAATTTTCCAAGATTTCATAATTTTCCATTTTTTCTGAAATTTCAGAATTTGTGATGTTTTTCATGCCTTTCCATTGTTGGATATTTCAAGGGTGTTTCGAGACTTAACCACTTTTTGATTGAAGGCCTCGCTTGTTTATTCTTCTGGACATAGAATTGGATACCCTTTTGTCTCTTTATCAGTCATTGCTCACTTGTTCCCAAAATATACCTGCCAAAAATAGACTTTATAAAAATAGTAAGGTGTTCCAAAGTCAAAATAAGGCCAATCCAGGAGGCAAAGAAATTTACTAAGAAAAGACTTACTAAAAAAAGACACTGCTAAAAGTAGTAAGTACTTCCAAACTCAAAATAAGGTCATTTTAGGACGCAGTGAAGCTTACTAAAAATAGAAATTTCCAAAAATAGCAAGTATGTCAAGACGTTCAAAATTTCACTGACATTTGTTTTTGAAAGATCAATTCTCATTCACACTTGACTTGATTTACATAAAACACATAGTTTACATTCTAGGAGCCAGGCGGACAACACTTTTCTAGACTTGGCCAAAAAAAAGAGAGGGGGGGGTCCCCATTTGCAATGGGGCGATGTGTGAAAAGGTCACAACATCTAGAACCAATTCGAATAAATGATCTTGAACATTTCAAGGATAAAAATTGCTCCATAACTGAAACATTTAGAAAATTTCTTCTAACCGATCAAAAGACTAGGAAGAAGACTCAAAAAGGGAGAAAAATCAAGTATTGGATCACAACCTCTTCATCCGTGATTGCATAGGTGTGTGAAAATGCATTAATTCCCACTCAAAAAGAACACTTAGAATCCCTGAGATCAGTCATAACAAGTTATACATTCCTCTTGACTCCAAAAGCATCCTGGACATTGCCTCGCTACCACTCAGGCATCCATAGCCCCAATGAGGTTGTCGTTGTAATACCCATGAAGATTTTTCTACTTTCGACGAATTATTTTTTTGAATGCCTATAGAGATGTATGCGTATTCCCAAAGCCATTCATTCAATCTTTTTTTTTTTCTTTCCTCTTTCTTTCTTTTGATATTGCATTTCTTTCCTTTTTCTTGTCTTGTGAGCAGTGAAGCTCACTATGGTTTAGGGAATTACAGTGGCGCTGAAGCAAAGTTTTAAAATTTTCACAAGCTATGACTTCTCCCAAAGAATCTTAAATGACTCAAAAAAATTGAGTAGGTGTGAAAAGATATAGTAATCATGGAATCTTGATATTAAGACACAATAAATGATTAAACTTCCAAGTTGAGGACACGTCCTAACCAAATGATAAAGTTGAAGAAGAAAAACCATGGATTCTAAAGCACTTCACAAATAGTTATCCAAGAAATGGACTAAACATAACTAAGTACATGTGCTAGAGTGTTCTTGAGTTGCACCACCTTTCTCACAAAACATGAACCCTCTGAAGTAAACCAAAACTAAAAGGAAACCTACTCTAACAAAACAAAAAATTTGAACGGACAAAACTCAAAAAAAAAATATACACAACTCCTAACATGATTCCTCAAGATGTGAAGGAGAAACATGGCATTGGTCATAGTTTGAATTATTGCAAATTCATCCTTAAACTCTAAAAATTAATCCTTCACAACACAAATCTAAAACTCAATCAAATCCTCAGGAAAGATTAGCAACTGGGGTAACTCCTCGAGATCATGATTAATCCATAAACAAGTTGTTCTTCCTAAATTTTTGTAATCAAATTCATAACATTCAAAATTAAGAGTAAGGAAAGAGACAACCTTGTCATCTTCATTCTCAGGCAAGAATTCCTGCGTGTTGTCATAAATTGCATCTGAAGGACGAAGTTGGTGATGTACCATCCCGCTCGCACTTGAGATATGTTGATCAACTTCACACTCCATAGTGGGTTTGTTGTGACGTGATTCAACTGGAAACTTGGAAATATGGAACATTTCATCCATTATTTCTTCTTGTTTCTTCAGTGATGGGTGTAGCACCAACCCAAATGGCTCTTCATATTCTTCTTCTATTATAGAAATCTTCTCATCCCCTAGTATTTCTTCTTGTGCAATCTCTTCTAAAATCTCTCCTTGGATCTTGAGTAATTGACCTAGCACCAATTCAAATTGGTTGTCCAATTTTGCTTGCATCATGGTGGCTAGTCCATAATCTGATATTTCATCTTATTCGAAGGCGCTCAACAGTTCCTGCATCTTAGAAATATGTGAATGGACTTCCTTGTCAAGGATTTCTCCTTTTGGAAACTCCTTGTGTTGCAAGATCAAACATTGATCAAAATTTTTTCCTTCATGAGAGTTACTAGAATGATTTTATTTGTCACGTGGTTGTATTTCTTCACTTGGAATAACCATTTGATCCTCATGTTTTGATGCTTCCAAGCGTTGAATATGACTTGTCATTGTGTGATGAAAATGTGTCACACTTCTATGGGTCATTCCATCCAAGGTTGCTAGAGAATGAGGCCTCAAATATTGACTCATAGCTCCCTAGTCATGCAGTGCAAGAGTTTGTAATGGAGGCCCTTAGATTGACCTAGTTGTGCCCATGCAAGTACACTATGAAATGAGAGATTCAATGCATGAAAATGACAACTATTATATATGATTGCAATGCATAAAAGCAAATTAATCTAAATGATAACAATGCATGATTATTCTATGAAAGTAAATATGAATTTAATCTACATGAATAGCCATGGATGCAAGAAGGAGAAGACAAGAAGAGAGAAGTTGCAATATCCAAGCCAAAGTGCTCAAATTCTCTTCCAAAATTGCTCTCCAAACCTGCAGCATAACAATACCTAAAAAATTCTATATCTAAATGAGGAGAGATTTCCTTATATAGGAAAGTGAATGTTTGAGATTAAGAGGCAAAAAGAAATGAGCAATGTTGAAGATTAAATCTTGGTTGATCCATGTGCTCATTAAAGCAAAAAGCCCACCACTTTGAAAGATGTGATAAAAAAAGGATTTTTATTTGATTTATTTCTTTTTTTTATCAAAAGAAGAGCTTTAAGTGGGGATTTTTATTTATTTAATTAAAAGAGGGGTTTTCTTTTAATTAAATAAATTAGAAGAATTTTATTTAATTAAATAGGAGAAATTTAATTTAATTAAATAAGATAAATTTTATTTAATTAAAAGGGAGATTAAATATTTTAATTAAATAAAAATGATCAAACCTTAGGAAATATTGAAATAATTGAATTAATTACGATTTGAT
>MU223541.1:1545416-1556838 GCA_018584345.1 Thuja plicata | reverse complement strand
AACATAAGCATCAAAGACATAAAGGTCAAGATGACTGTGATGTTAGCTTACCCAATTTAATGTAGCAAAACCACGCTCGCATCAAGGCATAGAGGCCAGGATGACCAGTAGAACGGTTGTGCAAAAATAGTGAAGCATAATGTAGGAAGCAAATAAAAACATGCCCCATGCCCCAAGTCCTCTAGCTATGCATCACAGAGAGACTTATTAGACAAGGACACTCAATGAAAATCAATAACAATCAACACACAAAGAAAATATCATGACATAGCTCAAGCATTAAGTGTTGTGTTTAAAATTTTAAGTGTGTTAACTGATACTGAGTTCCAAGGATAAGGATCAAATTCTTGCAAGCAGGCAAGACCACATGACAAAACTGGGTAAGACCAAACTGATAAGTGTTGAAAAAAACTCGATGTCAGGGGTTGTATTGAAAAATACAGTTGGGGTGGTATTGAAAAACACCGTTTGTGAGATGTGCTAAAGACTAACGCATCCAAGAGACCAAAGCTAACACAGTTATGCCCCCTAGACAAAGACAAAGACCAATTCTAGACCAAGGCAACAAGGACAAGGCATGATAGAGAAAGGCTAAGTGTTGAGAAGACGCGCTAAGAAATAGGGGTGTAAAGGCCTCAAGTAGTGCTCGTTTCTAGGTTTTCACCACTTGGATTTTATTACAATTTTTTCCCTTTTTTATTTTTTCATTTTTTTTCTTCTTTTTTAAGACTTTTTATAATTTTTTTAAATTTTTTCTACCAAGGTGCCTGTTTCCAGGTTTCACCAAGGCACTTTTTCTTTTTTTAAAATTTTTGAATTTTTTTGAATTTTTTGGTTTTTTTGGAATATATAATTTTTTTTGAAGATACATCAAAGCGCCTATTGCTAGGTTTTCACTAAGATGATCATTTTTTCAGGACATTTTCTTATTTTTAAAATTTTTAACAATATATCATTTTTTTTTAGATTTTTTTAGGATCAATAATTATGTACAAAGAATGCCCCGAGACAGAATAAGCATCATGGATAGAACTTCTTCAGGTGCAAGACATTGATAGGATCAGGGAGCTGTTCTTCCTCTTCTGTAGATAGTAAATAAGCACCTGCCTCAAAAGTCGTTGTAATGATATAAGGTCCAAGCCAATTAAGTTCAAACTTTCCCTTTTGATCTTTATGTTGTTGATTTTTGGGATTTTCACTTAGGACAAGATCTCCCATGTGGAATTCTCTAGGGCGAACCTTTTTATTGAAGGCTTTGGACATGCACTTTTGATAAACCCTCATATGGTCAAATGATGCTTGACGTTTCTCATCTAGAAGTTCTAACTCTTGAAGTCTCATGGCGTGGTAGTCTTCATCTGTAACTAGACCATGGAGAAAAATTCTAAGTGAAGGAATCTCCACCTCCAAAAGTAACAATGCTTTAGTGCCATATGAAAGGGCAAAAGGGGTAGCCCCAGTAGGAGTACAAATACATGTTCTATAGGCCCACAAAGCCGGATTTATCTGTAAATTCCAATCTCTACCATTCTTACAGACTGTTCTATACAAGATTTTAAGAATGGTTTTGTTTGATGCCTCTGCTTGACCATTTCCTTGCGGGAAGTAAATGGAGGACCAATGTTGTTTAATCTTGAATTTCTTGCAGAGTTGTTTAAGGTACTTATTTTTAAACTGGCCTCCGTTGTCAGTGATAATCTCGGAAGGCACTCCATATCAAAAAATGATATGGTTCAGAATTAATAGAGAGACTGTCTTGCCCGAGGCAACAGAAAGTGGGACAACTTCTACACATTTAGTAAAGTAATCAGTAGCAGTGATAATAAACTTGTGTCCACCTGATGAGTTGGGATGAATCTTCCAAACAAGATCAAAAGCACAACGCTGAAATGACCAATGAGATATAGAAGGAATGAGCTCCCTACCTGGAGAATGTATCAGGTTACCATGTTTTTGACACTTTTCACATGAATTTGCAAAAGCTACTGCATCAATCTACATCGTAGGCCAATAGTACCCCACCCTAAGAAACCTTCAGGCCATGGCAAGACCATTGGAATGTCCCCCACAGATGCCCTCATGGATGTCAACTAACGCTTGGTCAGATTCCTCCTTTTCTAAGCATCTAAGAAGTGTTTCATCTAAACCCCTCCTCTACAAATCACTAGCGAAAAGGGAATGGCGAGAGGCGTTTCAAGTAAGATTTTTGCATTCAGATCAGTTAAAGGTTTTAGGTATAATGCCATTACGAAGGTATGAGTAAATGACACCATAACGAGATGACTCACGACCAACAAGGGTACAAATGACATAGCTTTCTTGGGAGTCAAAGATAGGGTGATGTAGCTCTTCCACTAGGAATTCAAATCTAGATTCATGTTGATCTAGCTGAAGGAGTGAAGAAAGTGTAGCCATAGCATCAGTTGCTTTGTTTTTTTCTCTAGGGATTTGCTGAAACATGACAAATGTGAAGTATCGCTTTAAGGAATCAGCCATTTTCTTGTAAGGTACCATTTTTCTCATGTTTTGTTTGATATTCATCATTAACTTGGTTGATTATCAGCTGTGAATCCCCATAGATGTGTAACTTTGTGATTCTCCATTCTATGGCCATCTTAAGTCCATTTGTTAAAGCTTCATACTCAGCAATGTTGTTTGTACATGGGAACAATAACTTGTAAGACTTAGGAATCATGTACCCATGAGGAGAAACAAACAACACACTAGCTCTTGAACCATTTTGCATAAAAGATCCATCAAAGAATATCTTCCATGTTCTTTCAGTCATATACATGAGGTGCTCATCTGGGAAGTCAGCTTGAATAAGTACAGTATCTTGCAATGGAAAATCAGCCAATTGATCTACTATGGCTTGTCCTTTGATTTCTTTACACTCAATGTACTCCATGTCAAACTCTGAAAGCATCGTCATCCATTTAGCAAGTTTACCTATGAGGGAAGCCTTACTTAGAAAATATTTGAGTGGATCTATTTTTTCTATGAGGTGTATAGTGTGTGCAAGCATGTAATGTCGCAACTTTTGGGAAGCAAACACAACTGCAAGGCAAGATTTCTCAATGATAGTGTAGTTAACCTCATATGAAATAAGAGTATGACTAATGTAGCATATTTCTCTTTCTTTCCCATTTTCATCAAGTTGAGCTAGTAATGCCCCCAAGGAAGATTTTATCGTTGAAATGTATAAAATAAGTGGTTTCCCTGGGATAGGAGGCATTAAAATAGGAGGATTTGCCAAGTATTTCTTGATTTGATCTATGCTCTTTTGACAATCCTCATTCCAAACACATTTGACTCCCTTGTGTAAGTTCTTGTTGAAGGGTTGAGCTCTATCCACCAGTTGTGAAATAAATCTCCTTATAGATTGAAGATGTCCTTGAAGACTCCTCATTTGACTAATGTTTCTAGGAGGTGGCATATCTATGATTGCTTAGACTTTTTCAGGGTCAACCTCTATTCCTTTCGCTAAAATGATGAAGCCAAGTAGTTTTCAGATTTAACCTTAGTTGAAATTGTTCCATGCAATCTAGAATGACTTCTAAATCATCTAAGTGTGTATCTCTTTGTTTAGACTTGGCTAAGGTGTAATCCACATAATCTTCTATATTTTTACGCATCATGTCATGAAAAATAGTTGTTATAGCTCGTTGATAGGTGGTTCCTGCATTTTTTAATCCAAAAGGCATAACATTCCAACAATAGGTACCCCATGCACAAGTGAATGCAGTATTTTCTTGATCTTTAGGAGCTATCTTAATCTGATTGTATCTAGAAAAACCATCCATCAAGGAATGAATCTCATAACCCGCAGTCATATCCACTATCATGTCTATATTGGGAAGTGGAAAGTCATCCTTTGGGCATGCTCTATTGAGATCTCTAAAATCTGTGCAAACTCGAATGGATTTGTTATGTTTGGAAACTGGCACAATGTTTGATATCCATTCAGCATAGGCAATAGCTCTTATAAATTTTGCACTAAGGAGTTTCTCCAATTCTGCTTTGACTAGGAGAGCTATGTGAGGATGCATCTTTCTCAATTTTTGTCTAACTGGTTTGACAATTGGAGCTATAGATAAGTGATGCATGATAAGATTAATGTCCAACCCTAGCATATATGAATAAGTCCATGCAAATTTAATCTTCTTTTTCTATAATAACTTAGTGTAAGCTTCTTTCTCTTGTGGTGACAAAGACTCATCCAAGTGTACCATTTGTGGAGCCTCATCTGTACCCAAATTGATTGCTTGTGTTGGTTCAATTAAGCATTTAAGATATGTCCTAAAAATAGCTAGGGAGATAATCAAGTACCTCATCCTTAGGCACCTTAGAGAGGTTTTCACCCTTGGATACGTCATTTCTTTTTACTTTTTTTGGTTCTGACACCGCCACTCAGTGGTTTTCACCATCAGAACTCCTATTCTTTTGATTTTCTTTTCTTTTTATCTTGTGACTAAGGTACTTGATGTCTGGCTCTGTCATACTGGTAGCCAGTTCACTGGTGGAAGAGATTACAGGTTCAATGGCATTTAGGTAATAGGCTATCTCATAATCATTTTGGAATGTCAAAAGCTCAGGTTCTTGATAGCGTTGGGACCAATCAATGAGATCAGGATAAACAAGAGGCAAGTCAATGACTGGTTCAAGGTTATAAATGTGAATGATATTATCGCTGGTGATCAAAGAGTCAGAGTCTATCAAGTATCCATCTAAGCTACCCAAATCAGGATTCATCCTAACAAGTGAAGAATCATCCACTAAGGCAACATGTGGGTTCAAATCCTCTAATCTTAAATGTGAATCGTTAGCTATCTCGAGTTGAGAACTATAAGTATGGATAACATGAATATCTCTATCAACTGTGGAGGGCTCTAAAAAAGAGTCCCATTCATACTCATTAGAACTTGTATATGAACTACGACTAGGATGCTTACACCATGAAGGTTTGGGACATCGTGATGTGGAAGGTCCAGTTTTGTCAAGAGTGGCACCTTCTCTTTCCATTAAACGAACAAGATTCTTTCATTGATTCTCTCTCAAAGGATCCTATATATCTGATTCATCTTGTTCTAAAGTTGCAACTAATTCATGAGTGACTAAAATATCAGAATCTCCCCAAAGGAGATTAGTGGAAGGGACCCAATCTTCACACATGTCTTGTTGATTTTTCAAATTAGGTACATACTTTGGTTCATCGTCACTATCCAACTTCTCAAAGAGAGGGTTAGTGCACTTGTTGTAATTCTCAAATCCTAGGCCAATCAGCTTCTTAGACGTGCATCCAAATTGAGCATGATCAAGAGGTTCAAATCGAGCATCCAAATTGTGATTAAGAGGGCCATACCCAGGATAGCCCATCTGTTTGAAAAAAGTATACCCTCTTCCATAAGATTTAGGAGAGGGAGAGAAGTTCTCATTATGAATATATTTTTCTTCTCTATAGATCTAGTCTCTAACAAATGTATCCTCTTTTTCATCTTGGATAGGCACTGATGACTCTACAGATTTTCCAAATAAAGTCATAGCTGAAGAGGAAGGTTTCTTCTCTTTTGAAGGTTTTCCATAAGACTTGGGTGAAGCTGATAATGTTGTGAGGGAGTTGAGTTGATACCCCCCATACCAAGGTCTATCGACTTAAGCTTGTCTTTGCATTCAACTAAGGTAGCATCAAAATATTTTGCTTCTCTATTGAGGGGAACATGAACCCCTGCTAAAATTGAATTAACAGATAAAGTGTTATCCCCAGGTACACAAATCTCTATTCCATTGTAGGTAAACTTAACACACTGATGGTAGGTAGATGACACTGCTTGCATATCACAAATCCACGGTCTACCAAGCAAGATATTATACGCAAGGGGTCCAGCATCGACTATTTGAAACAAAATATCTTTTTCAATGGGGCCAATGCTAACAAGAAGGATGACCAACCCCTTGGAGCTTCTTTCTGCCTCATCATAGGCTTTGATAGTAATCCTTTTTTTGGTATCTATGACTTTCTCAGAATAACCCAATTCTTTCAAAAGACTAAAAGAACAAATATTGAGCCCAGCACCCCCATCTATCAACACGTGCCTGACACAGGTTCAATGGATCATGACCTCAATATGAAGGGAAAGATTGTGTGGATGGCTCAAAGCTTTATCATCATCTTCTGAAAAGGAAAGGAAATGAGGGGTAGCAATGTGATTAACCATATTCTGGAATTGATCGACATCTAGGCTTTTGGGGACGTTTGTCATGCACAAAGCATCCTCAAGGATTTGTTTATGTCTTGGGGACAACTCTTAGATCTCAAAGATCAAAATCTGAGCTAGGGTTCTCTGCAATTGATCAACAAGACAATATCTTGACTTAGGATTAACAGTTTATTTCAAGGTGACAAGCTTGGATGCCACTTTCTTAGGTTTACTGGATTGACTTGAATTGGGTCCTCTAATGACAATGGGACCTTGACTTTGGGTAACAACATTAAGGGCTTGAGATGACCTTCTAGAGTTGGGACCCCTTAGTACCACAACATGTTCTTTGTCAAAAATAGGAGGAGATTCTTCATCTAGATCATAACCATAAGGATCTCTGCCACTCATCATATTAACATTTTCTTTGACAACTTCAAGCATGTTGATAACATTCTTTGCATATGTGTAGGTGTAATTAATCTCAACTTTTCCATTCTTAACTTTAGAGGTTTCCCCCTTTTCATATTTGGGCAAAGGTTCCTTGAATGCCTTATGATCGGCTTTGGTGTTCAATCCATCTATTGTAAGTTGTCCACTCTCGATGAGATCTTGAATAATATGTTGGAGTTTGTAGCAATGTTCAATGTCATGTCCAATACCATTATGAAATATGCAAAAGGTCTTCTCCTTCCACCAATGTGGTTTAACTTCAGGTATACGAAAAATGCGTAGGATATTGAGGATGTACAAGATTGTTAGCAATAAGTTTCTTTAAAATTTTCTCATATGACTCACCAAGTTTTGCAAATTGATGTCTTTCGCTCTTAGGCTTACCTTGGTAGCTTGGCTTACTTTCTTGTTGAGTGGATGTATTGAGCTTCATGGCTTGAACATCACTAGATAAATGGAGCATAGGTTGGTCTTTAGGTTGGGAAGAATCCACAACTCCATCATTAACCACTTGTTTGTTCCTATTCCAATGTTGGTTCTTCCCTTTATCCTTGATAGAGTTGTTGTTGTTTTGACCATTGTTGTTGTTATTGTTTCCATGTTTGGTCAAAATTTCTTGTTCTCTTAAAACATCCTCAATTCTACATGCGGTTTCAACCATGTTGTAAAATGAATCAAAAACCATTTTCTTAACCTCATACCACAGTTCGGGAACCAAATTACTAACAAGGATGTCAATCTTTTCATTATCAGGAATAGTTCTAGAATAACAAGAGCACTTTAGTCTCCAACTTTGCAAGAAAGTGGCAAAGGATTCCCCTTGATTCTTCTTTAAGTTACATAAGTCCAACAAGGTGATAGATCTCGAAAGATTGTATGCAAAGTGTTGAACAAGCTCTTTGAAAGTCTTAACAGGGGGAGTTATCTTAGTAAACCATTCCATTGCTTGACCCTTAAGACTTTGTGGGAATAATCTCATAAGGTATGAATCGTCTTGATGGAACTCAAAACTTGTGGTATTAAATTGGTGCACATGATCATGTGGATCTCCACTCCCATCATATTTTTCATATTGAGGAATTTCAACCTTTCTAGGAAATTCTTTCATGTCAACACCCTTATCAAAAGGATTAGGACAAATTGAGTCTAATGAGAAATAATTCTTAGGCGCCAACATCTTGTCCATTGTGCTTTGCATTTCATTGATTTTCTCATCTTGAAATGGACCTTGTTTCTTAATTTTTTTATCCACATCAAAGTTGTAAGGGACTCTAGCACCCTTGTTGATTAGCCTCTCTAGGAACTTATCCTTGTTTTGCTCCAAATATTTCTCCACATACTGTTGGAAAAGTGGCTCTTGTTGCATTTTCATAAAGTCTTGGGAGGTGCAATCAAAGCTTGAGATACTACCCCCATATTGTGAACCATAATGAGCACGTTGTGAAAGTTGTCTTGAGTTCCTAGGAGGTGTTGGTCTCCTATAATGATCATGTCTAGAAACCCTTCTTCCTCTAGGGCTAGGAGATTGTGATGATGATCTTGAATGTATCCTACTTTGTGGAGTCCTAGGAGGAGTGGATGGAGGAGAACTGTTTCCACCACTAACATGCATATTATTGAATGGATCATTGAGTTGTCAAGCCAAGAGCCTATCTTTCTCTTCTTGAAAGGCTTTCTTTTCCATTTCTACCAAAGTCTGTCTCTCTAACTCTAGGCATCTAATTTGTTCTTCCTTACTGAGCTTGTTCATCTTGGAAAGCTTTCTTTTCATGCTCAATCCTCTTAATCCTTTCATTCATGTAACCTAAAGAGGTCTTGAGTGGTGAACTTGGTCTTGAATTTCTAAACAGATTGTTGGTATAAGTTGTACTGACATGAGTGTCATAAAGTTCATCTCCTTGGTTCTCATATTGTGATAACTCATCATCATAAGCATATATTTTACCTCTCTCTCTCTCTCAGCCCTTTGGTGTGCATTTAGATATCTTGTTGAAATAAGGGGTGAGGTTGGCCTACTATTATGAGAGGACCAGTGAATGAAATAGCCTCTCTACTCTTCACAAATATATCATCATAACGTTTATCCATGTCTTTCCTCTCTCTCTGAGTCCTTGTGTAACTCATATCCATAGAAGAGTGAGAAGATGCTAAGGGGATACCCAACTCACTAAGATGACTCTTGGAATCAAACCACACTTCCGAGGTATTCCTAGGTGATTGATCAAATATGGGTTCTTTTTTCCCTTATGTTTTTGGCGAGTTTGTACTAAGGGCAATTGGTTAAAAACCACTTGAGGTCATTTTCCTTGATTTACTTGATATCTTGTTGTAACTGGCATGAAAGAAAAGGTACTAGCTGATAGGACAACCCTAAGAGACGTTGGTACCAAACTAGGATAGTAAAGGCATTAACTTGTCCAAAAAGAGGTGATAAGATAGAAAATTGCAAGAGGCGTAAGCCAACACTGCCACAGAGGTGCCCAATAAATTCAGGTGAATGCCCTAGCACATATGGATCAGGAGGATGGTCTTACCCAAGTTATATTAATTGAAATTGAATATATGAAAGTGGATGGACAAGAGACTACCAAAACTCTCCATGTATGTTATCAAAGAATCTAAAGGTTTATCTTTTCAACAAGGACAGTCTCTGGCTCACCAAGCTCCTAGCAAGGTCACTTGTGAAATCAAAAATCACTAATCCAAGAGGTCAAAATGCAAGAATCCAAAGCTAAACAAGCTTCTAATATCAGGGTAAGTAATCCAATCTGACCCGGATCAACCAAGGAAACTGGAAATGACAGGGAAACAATCAAGCAAGCGGGTAGATGACAACAAATAGCTCACTGGCAGAAAGCTTTGAGCGATGAAAAGCTTTCTCGAATGAGGATTAGCACAGGACCGCATTACAAAATGCATAGAGCCGCACAAAGAAAGACCAAACTAGTGTGAAAGGATAACAACAAATTGGCAATATATCGCGCAAGGATTCTCACAGAGCCGTGCAAAGAAACGCAGTGAACTACATGAAGAAACCATTTTCTCATGCGATGGAAGGCAACATAACTTAGTTTTTGATTGTATTAAATAACCAACTAGATGCATTAACAGTCTTTATCATAAATCAAGAATGTAAGACAGCAATCAGGGAGTTCAAGCAATCAATGTCTTCAAACAATGAGCAAGGGACAAAGTAACCTTGCACATGAACATGTATAGTGTCATAGTATTTCTACTCCATAAGAATGCTACTTGTGTATGTTCTCAAATGTTTTCCAGTCACGCACATAGTCCTAGAAAATAAAAAGTTGGTTGCACTATGGTTCTTAGTAATGGTTTAACTCTGCAACTTTTACAATCTCAAGTGGGTGAAATCCAATCCCGAGGCACCGAGGTTTTGAAAAATTCCAAGAATTTAATCAATCAGGAGATACTGAGGAGATTTGACAACCCACAAGAAACTACACCCGTGGAGATTTCTTCCACAAGGACATTTATATAGCGGTTGTTTCTACCATGACGAAAATGGTTATTACTGCTTGAGGTTTTGTCCACATGGTTTACCCAATAAAGGGAGTGTCCACTGCGATTAACCCTCTCTAACAAGGAAGACTCACAATATGAACCACATGGGGACTTGGTTCAGTTTCAAGGGTTCCAAGTTTCCAATTCTCCCAAAAGGGAAAAGAGTATAATCCTCTAGCCTCTTCACCTTACCCAAACATAGAAAACAAGATTAATTGACCCACTAACTTAATCACCTCACCCAAGGTAAATCAACAACAATGACCACCAATCTCAAGAGAGAAAGTACCAATCAAAGGTGAAGACTAAACCAAGTTTGAAGTAATGACAAATCCTTCCCTACCTACAAGGGGATCTATCGTCAAGAATAGCTTCGCATGAAAGACAAGCGAATGAAGCCCACTCTCTCAAGATCGCCACAAATAGTGTTCATAGGGCCTAATTACTATGTGAAACATATATGCAAGAAAACAAATCTAGGTTCACTCTTTAAAGCACCAATTGGAAATGTGATCTATGAAAGCAAGAAACACTCAAGCTAAACACATGAGATGTTCATTTTATTTTCAAAATCCAAATGTTATAGAGATCAACAAAATACCTCAAATCTAATGCAATGCGAATGTTTTGTTGTTTATCCACGCAAGTCCAAATCAGCAACAGTAACAACAATAGCAAATCAGAAACCACCAGAAACAGTAAACATTAGTGGTTAGAGATCAAAGATATAAAATATAGCAATAAAAATCAGATCTCTGGTGTGAAATCTCACGTGAAGATTCTCAGAGTGTCGCGCGAAGATTCACACAGTGCCGCACGAAGATTTGCAGAATCTCGCGCGAAGAAGTGCACAGGCAGCACAGAAAATGCAGAAAAATGTAACAGATCAGATCACAGCCTAATGTCGAATGTCGCACAAAGAATCGCACAGAGCCGCGTGACTAAATGTAAAATCTAGCAAAAGTTCATCTGTAGACCTGCAAAATATCGCGCGAAAATTTTCTGCAAAAGTACGAAAAATATGGAAATCTAAAAATAAATTACGAAAAAATAAATATAGTGACAGAAAATGAATCTTCTGCCCCATGGTGGGCGCCAAAAATGTGTGAAGAAAATGTGTCACACTTCTATGGGTCATTCCATCCAAGGTTGCTCAAGAATGAGGCCTCAAATATCGACTCATAGCTCCCTAGTCATGGAGTGCAAGGGTTTGTAATGGAGGCCCTCAGATTGACCTAGTTGTGCCC